>JAUCNQ010000684.1:0-14278 GCA_032352715.1 Bougainvillia muscus | reverse complement strand
AAAAATTTAACCAATCACAGAAGCCATGACAGTTCATTTCGCCTATAGAAAGTCTTCATGTAAACGAGTTCTAAGCCCTGGGTTTCCATGTATTAATGAGATTGTTTTAGATCTGCTCTAAAATAATTTTTTTTAATTAGTGATCAGAAAAAGAATCCCAATAATCAAAACTAGCAATAACTGCACTGTAAATACTGCATAACGGAACCGAGCCTTGGTGACGTTGGGTTTCAGCGGCGGATCCGGACCTAGTCATAGCAACACGATAAAGAACTAAACATTTTAATTCTTAATAGCTTTTTGTATGATACTGGGTCTTTAGAGATCCATCATCATATTAAAGCAATTAAAAATTAACGACTTCGAGTCTCCATTCGACTGCTGTGACTAAGGCATGTCCTGAATCCGCCTTTTGGTATGTGCTCTAATGAACTAGCTGTTCATGAATTAGGTATGAGTTTCGTTTCATCTATGATTATAGATCAATAAAATAGGGAGATTACATGGAACTGGAAGTAGTAAACTTTTACCTAGTCAAAGCAATAGAATGGAGATTGAAAGCATGCTCAAACTCATTAATTTTGAATTTCTTTTGTATGATAATGGGTCTTTAAAGACCCATTATCATACAAAAACTATTAAGAATTAAAAAGTTTAGTTCTTCCTCGTGTTGCTCTGATTAGGGCTGGATCCGCCACTGCTCTAGTTCAAACCAACAATTAAACATATTTATAATTTACATAGTCTACACTCACAATCTTTAAAATGACACAATTTGAGGAGCTTAAATTCTAGCAACGATTTGCAGTTTTGCGATGGGTACTTGGAGCCAAACTATTCGACAGGTAACTTTCCCGAGAGAAAGTTCCATATGTTTCATATGTTTTGCTATGAAAATTGGAAAGTGTCAATGTATTCCCTGTCCTAACAGAGTATGGAACCGATTTAGGCAAAAAAGGGCCACATAAACTTTGGATAGTAAATATGACAACCAAATGTTTAACAGAACCCACAAAAGGTTCCTACGAGCAGTGTATCCACTACACAAGGCATTTCTGGAAGAGCTACTGCAATCCAATGGGAGTATGAATATCCCCACTAAATGCCTCCAAGCTCTGATGACTGAAGTTTTTAAATCTTAAAAAGTTCTTAAATCTTAAAAACTTCAGTTATCAGGGCATGGAGCAGACTTTTAGTGTGGATATTGATAATCTCATCGATTTGCAGTAGCTCTTCTAGAGATGCCTTGTATAGATACACTGCTCGTAAGGACCTTTTGCTCGTAGCTCTTCTAGAGATGATAACATTTGGCTGTAATATTTACTACTGAACATCCAAATCAACCTGCAGTAATTGAATACAGAAAGGATGAAAGCAAACACTTGACGTGTGTTTCTATGTATCTACGAAGTGTCTTATTCTAAGAGAGGAGGGTGTGTTGTGTTTATAGGTTGTTTACAAACATATTTGATATAAACAGAAAAGTTTAAACTCCCTATCTATTGTAGCACCAATAGATTTGAAAGAGTCAGTCGGTTTAACAAGAATATTTTCGATTTTGATTCCGTCATAGTCCAAAATGTTTGTCCTTAAAATCATCATTTTAAACATTTCAGGATCTGCAGATAACTGTTAACTCTAAACCATTTGGGTGCCCTAAGGCTATTCACTTGAAGAAAAAATCCGACAAATGCATTCTATCACACTAACTAATATTACTTGGAGATAACTGGAAGATGAAGACACCATATTTTTAATTAAAATATCTATATACACAAATCTTTTTAACCATGTTAAATTAATTTATCATTTCCTACATTTAGAAAGCAGTCATTTATTGTTTATATCTAAAGCCTTCAGATCGTTCTCTAACTCATCTAACCTCTTTGACCTTCTTCTGGTTGGCTTCCCTTTGGCAGGTTTCAGCTCATTTACAGCTTGTTTTGCTTTTAAAAAGTTCAAACCAAGCTCATATACAGGTTGTTTTTCTTCATATTGGTCTACTGACATTTCTTGTTTAACGCTGCGTCGTTTTCCTTTTTTGCGCTCCATTTTCGGTGATTGTGTTCTGCAAAGAACTGTGCTGCGTTTAATTTCTTTTTTTCCATTCATACCTCTTTTACTATCTTTGTTATATTACCGTACTTGAAATTGATGTGATAAGTTTTGATAGAAAGTGATATGTGTTTTCACTTAGTAAGAAATCAAGTTAATGTTTAGTTTTTAACATCCACATATAAAATTAATCAAATGTTTGTCCATATCTCTATCAATCATCTATGTCTTCTAATGAAACCTTCTTCAGATAGAGCTGTAAGCAGCTTACTAGACATCTAAATATTATTGATTGGTCGATAAACTACGTAGCAAATACATTGCACAAAATCCAGCTGTATCCGGACCTTTAAACAGTCCGTATACGTCGGTATTACGACAGGATGCTAGCATTCTGTCGTAATAGGGACGAATACGGACTGAAAATAAGTCCGGATACAGTTTGATATTGTGCAGTGATAATGATTATCAACTTACTAAGATTTCTGCTAAGGGAAATCCAATTTGATAAGCTTCTTTTTGAACGTTCTACAGCAATATTATAGAAACGTTAAGCTATTAGCTTAGTATAACGTCAATTAATATGAATACCTAAGATGTTACCAGTCGAACTAATTCATCTGTCATCAAATATAAATTTAATTAATCGAATTACTATCTGCTATAAAAATACTCGTTTAATACTTGAAATCCTAAGATCAAAATATTTTGATATATAAGAACACTGTTGAGTACAAAACAATAGCTATCGTACATCAGCAGAGCGTATTTAAGTAACACGAACTCTTCCACTTCGTGTGGTCTCGTAAATAAGCGGAGCGTATTTAAATAACACGATCTCTTAGATTTCGTGTGGTCTCGTACATC
Source organism: Bougainvillia muscus (assembly GCA_032352715.1). Taxonomy (NCBI): domain Eukaryota; kingdom Metazoa; phylum Cnidaria; class Hydrozoa; order Anthoathecata; family Bougainvilliidae; genus Bougainvillia; species Bougainvillia muscus. Next base: position 11,356 of record JAUCNQ010000684.1, on the reverse strand, counting down.
AGCAGACTGAATTTAATTACACGAATTCTTACAATCGTGTGGTCTGGTACATCAACAGACCGTATTTAAGTAACACGAACTCTTACATTTCGTGTGGTCAAGTACATCAGCAGAGCGGATTTAATTAACATGAACTTTTACAGTTCGTATGGTCTCGTACATCAACAGAGCGTATTTAAGTAATACGAACTCTTACATTTCGTATGGTCTCGGACGTCAACAGAGTGTATTTAAGCTACACGAACTATTACATTTCGTGCGGTCTCGTACATCAACAGAACGTATTTAAGTAACACGAACTCGCATATTTCGTGTCGTAATACAATAATGGCGGCTATGAAGAAGGTCATGCTCCTCATCGCTAAAAGTTTTAACGTATGTATGTGCTTTGTTATTCAAGTTAAATGCAGAGACTATCGTAAATGCACTCAAGACTTACTCTGTCGTGATCTCGAATCTCAAGACTGGTCCCCTGTTTTCACAACAAATAACACTCTATTAGCTTGGGAGAATTTCAAGTCAATCATCACATCTACCTTCGACCGTTATTCCCCGATTATTGAGAAAATTATTTGAGGAAAACCAACACCATGGCTGACGAATAAACTTAAAACTCATATGAACGAAAGGGACAATCTACTAAGAATCGCCTGAAAAACTAAAAAGAACGAATATTATGATCGTTATAAGCGTAAATACTGTTAGCATTTTAGTCAAAAAGGCAAAAGACAAATATCACCGTGAAACCTAACAGAAAACGCAAATAATCCAGACAAATTTTGGAAATGTTTGAAATCGATTTATAAAGTAAAAAATTGACGACAACCAACAACGTCAATTTTTCGAGTTTGATGACGGTAAAACTAACGATCGTAGCGTCATAGAAAATGGTTTTTGTAAATGTTTCACCACCATTGTAAATTGTATGAAATGTCAGTCTTTACCGTTGATAGACTTCGTTTGGAAATGACAGTCTCAACTTGTAAATCGTATACTGAAACGTTTTACTTTGTTACTTCCATTGAAATCAGGAAGTTACTTAAAAATTTGAAACGTAAGAAATCGACTGAAATTGACAATTTACCTGCACTTCTTCTTAATCACTTCGCATCAGTTATTGCTGCACCACTAGCTCACGAGATTAACTTGTCACTTAAGTTAGGAACAATATCAAAGGCAATTTTAGTTTATATTCACAATCCACTTTTTTAGAAATTTTAACATGTTGTAACCGACTGAAAATAAAAATATATAAAAAAACAAAAAACAAAGGTCACACCTGTGTTAGTTACCAAGGCTCAATTTCTCTTCTCCAGTCAGTCAAAATGGTAGTTCCGCAGGATTCCATCCTTGTTGTTTTTAGTTTTCTTTAATGACGTCACTGTTGTAGTAAAGAAAGCGAAAACTATCAAATACGCTGACGACACAGTATTATGATTTGGCTCAAAGGACGTTCTAGTAATTAATAACACACTAACGGATGAACTGAAAGCTTAGCTGAATGGTTAGACGAGAATGAATTGTTATTAAACCAGAAAAGGAGAAAGATTGAATGATTAGTATTCAGTTCAGCACAAAACTGAAAAAGCGAAAGGATTCTTTTAAAGTTATATATAGAGAAGTGGTAGTTACACAATCCAACAAATACTTAGGAGTGGAAATCACCAGTTCTTTGTCACTGTGGTCGTACTTTGAAAAGTATTACAAGAAAGCATCTGGAAAGTTACATTTTCTTCAGCGAATTCGACCGTTACTCACGCCTATAGCTGCTAGATCTGTGTATATATCAATGATCATACCAACTCTTACTTACTGTTCAATCCAAAGCGCGGCGGAAGGGGGGAACTTTGGGGGCTACAGCTCCCCAAACGTTTTGCAAAGTAGACATTTTTTTTGTATTTATCCGATTTTATCAGTAGCAAGATTGAATGTATTGTCAAAGGGAATATATAAGAAGATTTCGGTACAGGCAATGCAGTTTCCGGGGTTCTGGAAAAGTAAAAATCGAAAATTTTCTCGCTCGGCGCAATCCACGGTAGCGCTTCGTGTTGCCTCGTGTAGCACTCCCAACTTCAAATTCGTTCCGCCGCCCATGAATCCTAAATCTAAATCTAACAAACACTTATACGAATAAGCCATATTCATCTGAAAGACATGCTGGACAATTAATAAACCAAGAAATTCCAAATAAGTTGTCGTTGCCGTCAATCACGAACGTCGGTAAGAAACGTGCATGGGTAATCGTTCGGTCATGCTTGAACAATGACCTTACAATTGAAATGAACATCGCATCGCATTAATGCACAAGATAATAAACACATGTTGAAACTTCCATCTATGCGAACAGAATATAGCAAACGCTCATTTCAATTGTTCAGGGAGCCTACTTCAAAAGTTACAGGTCATTGATCAGAACCACCTAAAAAATGTCTCATGTTTCCCACAGAAAACGATGAAATATTGGGAAGCCTGTAATTTTTTAGTTACAAATTATTTTGGCATAAGATTTTGCGCAATTGTTAATTGTTAAAGGAAATTTCCGAAAATCACGTCAATTTTACAGAGAATCGGAAAAAAAATGTTTTTTAATTTTTAATTTTTAATTTTATTTATTGTCAATACATAATAAAATATCATGAAAATTTGTACCATGTAGAAATAATTAAGAGATAGCCAGCCAGATGAGGCTAATTAAAATCGACAGTATAAAAAATATTATAAAATATCTAACATGATACGTAACCTACATTAGCCACATACTCTGCAGAAAAAACGAAAAAAAACACAGACGACAGTCTAGGTCAGGCAATGCCTTAAGCTTTGAAGAAAATTCAGATAACGAAGATGCTGTTTTCACTTCGTTTGGTAATGAATCCCACAATTAAGCACCTATGTATGGGGTGCTTTGAAGACCATGGTGAGTTGTACGAGCACCATGAGGACATAAAGACTGAGGACGCCTGGTTTCATAGTGTTCGCTTTTAATAGTAAATACATCCTTCATCTACGAGGGATTTAACTCATGCTGTGTTTTATATACCTCCTTTAGAAGATTTAATCATCAAGCACTGAAAATGCATATTTTAATGTGAAAAGCTTTTGCCAAATTTTAAACTCTTGTTTTTATTGTTAATATTATTATTATTTACTAGTGGACCCACGCGCAAAATGCGCTAAGATACAAAATTTTGAAGCATAACTAATGATTATGCATTTCCTTACATTAAACACAAAAGTAATCTCGTACGTCAAACTGTTCCTTTCCCTTCTCTTTTCTTTGCCAATAAATTCAACTTTTCTTGTATGTATGTCATTTTTATATATTCTGAAAAGATAAAGATCAAAATGCAAACCACGGTGCTGCATAACGATAAATTGCTGGAAAGTTAATCAAATATCCAGTCAATTCTAAGCCTCCGCGGATTGTTGTTAAAAACTTGCAAAAAGAATTTGCAGAACTTGAGCGAAATTAATGTGCATTTAAAATCATTGGAGTATCAAATACGGAAACTTTAAATAATTAAGGCTATAATGGTGCAAGGTACATACGTAAGTCCTACCACATAGAGACAAACCAGTAGCTATTGTGTAAAGAAAGCAACATGAAACACTTGAGTGGAACCTAAAAAAAAAAAAAAAATATGAGAAGTATCTTGTTGTATACACTACGTATGCACAAAGACACTTGCCCATGAATGATCACTAAAGATTTTACCATCCTGGAACACAACGCTAAAATAACGTTGCTACCTCTCGTTATTACAACGTAGCTAACATAATGGTTAAACGCAACAAAATGCGAATGTTATTATTTGCAATCAACAGTATTTGTCTTAGCCATGACAAAAAAGCTTTGTACAGATTATACGACGAAGGTCCGTTTGGCCGCATACTGACCTAAAATCGCCTTCCAGTGGGCAGTTTATGATTTTCATCATAACAGAGACTGGAGACTGTTTGGGAGGTCGACTGAATGCCTTGACACCGACGTTTGACTGGTATCTAATCGAACGTCTCCAGATTTGCAACATTCCCCGTGGTTTTCCTCTTCAATATCGCATAGCTATCAAACATCTGAAGCCATAATTCTACTTACTCGTGTCTTCATTCCTTTTTTCTTTCTTCGAATACGGTTTTTTTATTCTCTATTTCATCTTCCTCCGGTCTGTTCTTGTGTTGTTGTTTTTTTAACAGACTGATTTTTGAATCTGAATCTATTTACACTGCAATGTCATCCAACAACATTCAATGAGGGAAATTCCTTCAAATCTCGGCAAGGTGTTGGTTTCAATTGACGACAGTTTTGCAAAGACCAATCATTTTCCCGGGATTGTTCCTGTTGTTTTTTAAAGAATTTATGCCACGTCACAGACCTTACTGGGTCTCATTTGCGAAAACATTCTCTAGTTCGTTTACGTTAAAATTAATCTAGGTAAGGCGTGGTCATGTTGTCGACAGAATACGCTTCTAGAAATATTATATAGATACTATGGTGAACATTTTTACTACTCCTTTAGAAGATTTTCATCGTTTTTTCTGTGAATAGAAACAACTTCTGGCTCTGAGCAATTCCTATGGCTCTATCCTGCAAACGTTGTAATTTATTAATAGATGTTCTGCAACACCCCAGACTAACGAGCAGACTAACGAGCAGTAGTTAGTCTTAGATATTATAAAAGAATATTTATGATTTTGCGCTGTGTTTCTAACATCAGACCAGACACACGTTTTAGTGCACAAACTTTAGCACCGACTATCTTACACAACTGTTCAAAAGGAAAAAATTTCGGAGTGGATTCCGACCGCCAAAAATCCAACATTTTATTTTACCCAAAATGCATTTGAACATTTTTTAGGACCATTAACGTTACTCCTACATCTATTATTTATTACAAAAGTTTTGAAAACAGCTTTTAACCATATTAGTCATGGACTTTTTAAGGCTCTTCAACCCTGGAGGAGGGGGAGGTGATCACCCCCTGCATAACTTTCGAACAACAAAAGGTCTGATGATGAAACTTTGCACAATTGTTAACTATTATGTTCTGAACAAAATGACCTAGTTAATCTTTTGATGGTGTCAGCATAAATTATTTCCATGGTTAATTATCACGGAAATAGAATTTGCTTTTAACAGGTGACAATATTCATAATATATCAAAAATCAATATTATTTTCGATATCAGCTAAAAATCTGAAAGGTGGGGCGGCGGAATCCGCTCCCGGGGCTAATAGGGTTAAACTAATGTAAATCCATTATGGCAACTTCACAATCGAAAAATGACGTCATGCCGAATTTGATCATACCAAATACGTTGTTATATTTGTAAAGAATTTCATCAGTTTTGCTTTAGTGGATCGTGGTATTTAATGGAGAGAGGGGGATTGAGGGGTCGAAACATGTATTAATTTATATAAATACTGAATCACATTCTTTGTCGGAAGGTTGTTAGAAATGAGGCCAAATAATGGCGGAGACTTTTTTTCCAACCAGAAGTATTTGATTTCTTTTCTATAAGATTCCTTGAATTCTCTTGAGCATATTTCTATAACATGGTCTTTTTCTTAACTTCATTTGACATTCAAATAATCTATTTTACCCCCTGAAGACAGAAATTCTTTAAGCCCAGCAGCGATTTTATTTCACTTGAAATTTGGCGGAACCTTTTTTAATAGATACAAACTAAAAGTCAAAAGATTTCAGGCTGCTGGCTTCAATTTTGCTGGAGATATTTAAAAACGAAAAAGAGGGCATTTTCTCTACATAGTAGCATAAAGAACGGCTCAAATGACACTAGGTCGAAGTATATTCTTGGCAGAATAAATTAGGGCCAGTGTAAAAAGGGCCAACAAGGAAAGTTGATTTAATATAGACGACAGGTTTTCATCATTAGCCTACTTCTACAAATAGGAAAAGTTAAAATAAGCATTAAAGATATTTGTATTAATCGGGACTTGTTTACTTATAACTACGATTAAGGGTTAGGGTTAGCGTTGCAAACAGGGTTAAGAATAGGGTTAAGTAAATGAATTCTAACCCTAATCAGAGGCGGATTCAGAACATACTTTTACTTAGTCACAGCAGTAAAATGGAGACTTAAAGCCAATAATTGTTTTTATTCGATTTATGTATGGTGATGGTCTGTTGAGACCATCATCATGCATAAAGCTTTAAACAATTAAAACAGTGGTGGTTCCAGCCCTAGTCAGAGCAACACGATGGAGTATAATTACTTTTAATTCTTAATTACATTATGTATGACGATGGATCTTAAGGGATCCAGCGTCATACACAAAGTAATTAAATTAATGACTTTGAGCCTCCATTAGATGGCTGTGACTAGATAAGAGCATGTTCTGAGTCCGCCTCTGCGTAGTTATACCTTATCGGTAAAAACTTCGTCGGTATAAATTTTCGTCGGTAAAAATTATTCGTGGGTACAAATTTTCATTACCATTTCTGAATATTTAATTAAGAATCCCTGACTGTATAAGTCTTGCACTTCTGATACCGATCGTTTGTTTTGCCTATTTACTTCGCAGTGTGATTTTTCTTGAACACTCATATAATTTATTAACAGCCACTAGAGAAAAATTGGGAAGGTAGAGCTGTTTGAAAGTAGGAGAGAACGGCATTACAAGAGCAAATGATAGATACTCAATCGGTACCCTACCAAATTTTAAGATAACTGTCAGGGACTGAATAGAAAATTTTCAGAAATGGTACAATTTATTCGTTGGCATAACTTATTCGTCGGTACAAATTTTCGTCGGTACAAATTTTTGTCACTGGCTGAAAATTTCGTCATTTTGTACCGACGTAGTTTTTACCGACAAGGTATTGGACTTCGAAAGATTTTCCGTGTCTTTGATGAAATTATACACACAGAAAAAGCTAAAAGTAGATTTGGGAAACAAATAACTCAGTTGTAGTTCATTGCCATATATTCAGCTGTTAAAACTCATAACCAGGTCCCTTCTTGTTGCACTGAGTACAGTTGCGGATCCAGCCCTAGTCAGAGCAGCATAATGGAGAACTAAACGTTTTAATTCTTAATAGTTTTTGTATGATAATGGGTCTTCAAAGACCCATTATCATACAAAAGCAATTAAAAATTGATGAGTTTGAGCATGCTTTCAATCTCCATTCTGTTGCTGTGACTAGGTAAAAGCATGTTCTGATTCCGCCTCTGGAGTATGAGCCTATCCGCCTCTTTTTTTGCAATACTGCACAGGATACTTTATTTTCAGTTTTTAAAATTTAGTATACTTCAATACTTTTGGGTTACTTTTGTTACTAACCTGATTCAATTCAAATAAGTGTTTGAATTTTGCTAGCGTAAATATAGTTTGATTCTATTGACATAGCCATGTGAAATATGAGACGATATGAAAAAGAAACAGCTAAAAGGTATTCATAAAAGTAAGGGAAATGGTTGAAAAGTAGCGGAAAAGTTTCATAAGATACTTAAAATCTTTGTGATTCACCAAAGACCTTTCTTTTTGACAACAAAATAGATTAAAGTATAAAGTTCGCATTTTAATTACGTGTATGCATACTGTGTGGTTAACACAGTTTCCAAGGTAATTACCATTTTTATTTAACTTCCGCCTTCGTTATCCATAAGAAAAGTTCAACATACCTCTAAAAGGGTATTTATGCTAGCATTCTGTCGTAATACCGACGTATACGGACTAAATACAGTAGTAGACAGACTGTACAAAGGTCCGGATACAGCTGGATTTTGTGCAGTGATTGGGAAAAACTTTAGACAAATTCATTAGTGGAACTCCTATGTAAAGATCTGATGTCATAGATTAGAATAAATCAGATCTGATTAAAGTTTTCTTGATCTTAATGCTTTGTGAATTTTATTATATTGTTTTTTTCACATTTCTACAATTTTTTGTTTGTTTTCCATTGTTACTTTAGATACTATTGGCTTTGAGTGGAAACCACGTCCTAAAATTACAGCCAACTGGCAAACACTTTTTGCTGGTTACTAGTTGAAACACAAGCACAGCGGTTACAAAAATGTTTCAAATTATAAAATGATTCCCCCATTTTCGGAATAGTTTTTTCGTTTTTCAGTTTCCCGTTATTTTTCAACCTCGTACCCAGCATCTCCTGCTACAAGACAAGAATGCACCGGCCTCTAAAAATGCACAGCAAAACCGTTCATTTTCGAGTTGTCGAGTTGTAAGATTATTATCTCGATTATTATTATCTTCGACAACTATACTGTCTGAATGGTACTGACCAAGTTCGCTCAGTTCGAGTGAAAGCACATCAGATTGTCCTTTGGAAGCGCCACATCAAGAATTAAATTTGGAAGCGACGGTGGAACTTTTCGCTGCTCGGTAAAGAAGCCTTGACGCAAACAAACGTTCCGAATTACCTTTGAAGCCGACGGAAGTTTTAATATGAGTGTGTATAATCTCATATTTACTTTTTTAAAAAGCAGTTTAACAGCAAATATTTCGAACAGATATTTCGAACGTTCAGAGAATTTTTTGTGTTTAAAAACAATATCATTTGATTTACAAACGAATTCAAAGAGAAAGACATCGTGTTAACACAATTTTGTTGTGTTGTTACTGACTGATGTCTCCACGAAATGGAGACGGATGTACACTTGTTAACACAATTTTGTTGTGTTGATACTGACTTACGTCTCCACGAAAATAGAAACGGATAGTGATTGTATAATGTTGGATCCTTGAAATAGATTCTATAGGTAGTTGAAACATTCGCTGTTCTGTTGGAGATGGCAAAAAGAAAGAAATATAATTTTGATGGGAAGCTTCGGCGGATATTTTGTTAGAAATATTGATAGAAACTGTTTTTAGTGGGACTGGAAAGCCACGTTATGATTATTCAACTTTTGTAACTTTTGGATCCCCCTGGTGTGTTGGACATGAAGTGGATTAAAAATCGTTCACACAAGGTGCGCTAGTGCTAGGTACTAATGCTACTTTTTTCTGAGACATCGTAGGTTGATAGTTATCTCGCCCTCGTATTAGTTCATTGAAACTCACAAGATCGAAATAACATTTCTTTACTTGATACAAAATATGATATAGTTTAAAAAGGTTAAAGGTAAAAGTTATGTTAAAGCAAACTTGGAAAAACTCAAGCTGATTGCGAGGCTATGTTTGTTCTTAGTTTTTGTCGGTGTCGTCTAGTAAAGCGCTTCTGGAAATTAAGTCAAACGATAACAACCAATGAAATTTCGGAATTGACCGTCCGGTGCCAGAATTTTCCAGTTGAAGAAGAAACAAGAAATCCTGGATACGAGGTTTGGTACTTTCTAGATTATCTACTAATATTATAGGAATTTTACAAAAAGCGGATGGTAATAAACCAAATCAATTGATTCCGGTTAAAACTGACTCCGGAGCAGTGGGGTACAAATTACCACATATCCAAATAGAGTGTTAACGATATACTTACGTCAAAAAACTTAGCACAGTGCTATAACATCACATGTACGACATTTTGATGTCGTTGTGTTAACTAGGACGTCATGTTGTCGCTATGACGTCACAATTTAACTTTGCTTTGGGAATTTCGATGATTTTCTCAAATTAACGCCCTTGGAGGAAACAGAAGCACCGAGCACTATTACTGTTTGACGTAAAATATGTGCATTACATTCGAAAATAACCAGTGATTGATTAACAATGGTTTAGAATTAATTATTTGAAGAAAATTAATATGGTAGTATTCTCAGAGGGCGTTTGGCCGCTAAAAGGCGCAACTAACTGCATATTTTTTTCTATCATTGTTAAGCAAATAAATAATTATTAAAAGTGACCAATTGGCATCTCTTAATAACAGTAACTTATAGAACAAAAGTTAAGTTACTTTGTACTACCCCAATACCCCCCCCCCACCCCCGTTAAATTATCGGAAAGAACTTGATACGTCATTAATGTATCTTTCTACGAAAATGCTGATAAGAATGAATGCTTATTGTTTGACAACCCAGTTTTAAATTAAATTTGTATGAATAAACAAATCCTGTCAACATGTGTTAAAAATGCTCCCAAATATCCCAAAATTATTTGTCAACATTCACCTGCTTTCCCGCCCCTGGTCCTACTAAATAATGCTGACATTTCAATAAAAAATTTTCTTACAACATTTAGAACCCAAGAATTTGCAAACTTAAAATAAATCACTCTTTCTACACATTCAAAATGTTATTACCAGCTTTCGTGTGCGAATTACATACTGAGTGCATATTTCGCAAAGGGGAGGGAAGGGGGGATTTTCATCAAATATATCTACAATCAATGAAAGCAAGAACAGAAAAGGGAGTCCCGAGCTTGGTCAACAGCAAACGGCATTCTCGATATTCTTTCATGTAGAAAGATTATTTCAGTTAAAAGTTTGAATGAAAATAATAGAAAAACGGTTGAAAATCTATTTCATAGGGCGGAAAGATGCGGAAAGATCTCCGTAGCAACAAAAGCCCCTGGTTGACTATACTGCTTAAATTTAACGAAGAATAAGCTGAGAAAATAAAAAATGGTCTTCCAGTGAACAGAGTTATGTTAAACTGAAATGTCATCAATGTAAACAAGTACTGAAATTTGTGAGCTATCTCGATACTAATTCACTTTCTACCAACGTCATCAAATGTATACGAGTCGCTTGTCTTGTTATCCAAGATTTAGCCCTACTATTTCACCTTAACATGAATTTCAGTCTGTCACTAATGGGTTGCTTAGTTAATTGAATCTTAACCTCCAGCCATAGCAACTCGGTCACTCATGAACGAAGAATCTCTGGTAATTGACCGTTAAATGCTTTCAATGACGATTTCCGACGTCAGACTTACCAATTAGTATGAAACAATGAATACGATTAAAGTTGAACTGTACTGGATTTTGATATTCTCCTACTGCCACTCTTGAGACACAGTGGTTCAATGAAAACTGATTAAAGTTCTAGCTATCAGCAAACCTCCGAAAGCAACTACCGTATCGAACAACATATGTTTGTTAGACGAGAATATTTTGCTCGACAAAGATATTTCCGATATCCGATACTTTCAACTAAAAATTAAAATTAAAAATTTTTCGAACAAGGTGGCGTAAATGTTGTCCCATGAAAAGTTTTATCTGACGAAAATTTTGTCATGCCTGTCATACGATAATAATGACAACATTTTAACAAACGTCATTATCGTTTACTATTATCTTGCTATTACTTTGATATCTCGATTTACACAGAATATTTATTAGCAAAAAATAAAGCTATAAAGTCAAATACCACTGCTCCCGAGCCTGAAACCCTAGACTGGGCATACGTTTTTGATAATTCCAAATTACAGTCAATAACCAATAC
>JAUCNQ010000573.1:0-14280 GCA_032352715.1 Bougainvillia muscus | reverse complement strand
GTCTTATTCTTCTTCATGAAAGCCTGCAGTTATTTATACTTTTAAAATGAGATAACATTTTTTTGGAGGATTATTATGTTAGATATATATTATAGATTAGTATATTCCTACCTCGAATCCGCCAGTATCTCTTTTTATTAGAGGACGGCAAGAGACTACATTGGTTAAAAGCATATTAGTTGCAAGATAGTTCACGCGTCCCTGCGTCTTGTTGTATTTAAGTCCTAATATTTCATAAAAGTGAATGTGTTATGGTCAATATTATGAAAAGTTTAATAAGCGCCCGTCTCGAATAAGCGCCCGTCTCGAATAAGCGCCCAGGGTAAAAATTAAAAAATTTAATAAGCGTCCAGGGCACTTATTCGAATCTTTACGGTATGTAAATACTGGATTAGAATTATTAGATTACTTACCACATCATGATTTTCCCAATCAGAGTCTGACATTCTTCGAAAGTTGTTTTCGGTGCCTAAAGTAAATCGAAATTACACGGTATATCGGTATGAGATCAAATAAGTCTTAAAGCAGAATTAAAAGATTAGGGATCTTCAGCTTGGTGTTTTAACGGTCTTTTGTTGAAAATTAAAAGACCCATGAAAAGTTTTTCTAATCAGTATAATTGTTGATATAATGTCACCACCATCATAGAATTCGTACCAATAATTTCTTTCAAAGATTGGTTTGATTATAACCATTTTCACCTAATAATAAGGATCCTATTGCAAACAAAGTACTCTGAGGTGTAAGAAATTTTATTTTCTTAAAGTTACACACGCGCAGTTAAAAAAATTATGCAATAATAATTCGTATGTCAAATTAGATTGTCGAATTTAGTAGTAGGATTGTTTGAATCCTACATTTTTAATCGAAAAAAGTCGCAAACCACTCAAAGGCCTCAAATATTAATTTCTTTATAAAAACCGTTTGTTTTTTAATTGTTTACTCTTCTTCGAAAAGGGGCCCTTTTTTTAGTGGAAATTAGAAAATGTTATGACGAACATATTCGAAGCAAATAAATTCGATTCGATCGAAAAAAATCGAAAAGTTGAAAACCGCCTTTAGAGACGTTTGTTTGATTATAGGAAGTTTTACCATGGTGGAGTGCATTTTTAGCATAGTTGCAGGCTTTATGCCTGCAACTATGCTAAAAATGAACTCCACCATTGTAAGACTTTAGAGACGTTTGTTTGATTATAGGAAGTTTTACAATGGTATTCGTCTTTAACAAACAAATTCATGAAATACCATGTTGTGTAGTGATTGTGTGTGCATATTAGGGTGAAGACGAAATCACATTGACAGTTCCATTTTTTATTGACGTTCCAGTCGTTCACTGCCACTAACGTATTTTATCAAAACGAAAACACAATAAATTTAAAAAATCGCGTTTTTCCCATTGTTTCCAACTTTTCAAAGATTCATGTTGAGGATATTAAGCTGCGAGGCATTCTGTTACAAAATGGATGCCCGTCACGATTTGTTGACAGATGTATCAAAACATTTCTTAGTCAGGGTCGGATCCAAGAGTAGGCAAACACCTGCTAAAAAGTGTAAAACTATTAAAACTTCTTTGAAATTTCAATGGTTTTACACTTCTTCGCAGGAACTTATTGCCTCCTTTTTTCAAGCTTCTAAATCCGACTTCCGACAGATGGTATATTACCTGATCGTACATTTTCCAGATGTATGGTTACATAGTCATCACGGTCGGGTCTACTCTGCTCGTGAAAAAATCCCATTGCATGCATCATCTCGTGTGCAATAATGCCTAAGAACGAATAATTAATAAAAAAATACTTTTTCATTTAAGTTGATATGCTGGGAAGTTTGGAAGCTAACTCGCTGCACATTACCTCGCTTAAACATAGCATGCCATGTGATTACTTAGAACTAGTATTATCCATTTCATTGCATTGACTAGGTTTTAAATTGTAGTCTGGATCAGCTAAAGTCGGTTTCAAAATTGAATATAATGTTACTTTAATTTTTATTCCAAAGTCGAAACATCTTGTCCATTTTTAAAACATATTAAGCTTTTGATTTTTCTTGATATATATCATGCTATTTGCCCTGAAATGACGTTTTTAAGCATAATGCCAATGTATTGTTTATAGCATGCATTTAAGACGTCAACGTACACTTTGCCCACTAAATAGTCACACCTTCTTTTAAACAATTCTGCAGCAAATACAATAGGATTGTTTAATTATGTATGGCATTTTAGAAAAAATGCATTACATTGTTATGCATTACCTTTATATTGGCATCCATTCCCAATACTCAGTCTTTGACATCCATCACCACATGCGCTATCACGACCCTTTATGTTTCCGACGTAGCTGTAACAACTGAAACAGAAGACAAAGAAATTATATTTAATATAATGAAAATTTGAACTTCTTACCTAGGAGGATGGAAAGAGAAGGAGAAACAACTCGTTTTCTTATAGCTATTCAATTCTTTTGATATTTTCTATTATCTAAGAATATAATAAAACTCAAGCGCGCCTCGGTAGACCGAGACCTCTTAAGACCGGTCTGATGAAAAATTATATTCTCCCAACCAGTAAAATGGCTTAAATTCATACGGAGAAGCGCAATTTTTGAACAAAATGCTGTTATATGCTGTTACATAACATTTCAACCACAATATCGAAGAAAAAAGAAAAAACGATTTGACAGTCGCCATTTTTATCTTGTTATAGTATTTTTGTTGGGGTTACTGATCACTTGAAAAATGGATGAAGGAAGCAGATTTTTCTAACCCCTGAAAAATTATAGTATAACAGTGTTCCAAAGATGCTTCGTAAAAAGTTTTGACTCCAGGGATTAAGGATATCCGAAATTAAAATTCATTCCTCCGGATAAATGTTTTGTTTACAAATGTTAGCCCTGACAGAAAGTTATGCAAAACATTTCTTCTTGTTTTCTTCTGTCGAGGTCTAACATCTGCTTTATTACATATTAGCTCATTGTTTTATATGGTTAATAAAAGAACAGTTTATTTATTTTTAACAAAAGAATTACTTTTTCGCGCCAGCTTTAAAAACATTCAGCATTAGTTTAAGTTAATTTTGTGTTCATATTTCAACAAAAGAATTAATGAGTTTTTTCGTCATATCTTAACCCTATTAAGACTGGGCTTTTTTACACGCTTAAAGACTGGGGAGAAGGGGGGGGGGCATTATGAGCCCCCCGTATGAAAATCATGATCCACTAATGCTAAACCTATGAAACTTTGCACATATGTTACTAAACACACGAAGAAGATTTGGAAGTGGTCACACTTGGAATGACGTCATTTTTAGGCTAATGACGTCATATCTAGCCTCTAATATCGCGAAAATACCTATATGGATTAATATTGGCTAAAAAGCTTTTTTCAAGACATTTCTTTCACATAACTGATGGGGATGTAAAGATAAGTGTCCTCAACAAACGTCCAAAAGCAAATCTGGCAAAAAAAATGGCGAAATAACGGATTTTTCGCCATCGGAATTTGCTTCGGAAAATTTTCCGGAATTTCCGGTCGAGATTGGATATTTTTCCGGTTTTCCGGAAAATTTCGTCATTTTCGGAAATTTCTTATGATAATTACCAATTGTGCAAAGTTTCATTCCAAAATGATTTGTACCTTAGAAAATACAGGCTTCACAATATTTCAGTATTATCAATAGGAAATTGATAGAAATATGGGAAATTTGATAGGTGGTTCTGACCAATGATCTATAACTTTTGAAGTAGGCACCCTGAAAAATTGAAAGTTTTCTAAAAGACGCGAAATAGATTTATACTTAAAGTGGCAAAGTTTCAAGACAGCTCAATTATTATTTCAAAAGTTATTAAAAAAAATCGGAGTGGGGGGCATTTCCCCCCCCCCTCCCCCAGTCTTAATAGGGTTAATTAATTCAGCAACCAATCACTTTTCACTAACGATTGTTTAACATGAGCCAATCATCGCGCAGAATTTGAATTTTCTTGACGTCAACACATAATTTATGCGCCCAAAGCAAAAAAAATCAATAATAGCCGTTTTTATACTATGCCGAATAAAATGGGGTAAATTTATTTTTCCGTCTGAAAAAACATCTGCTTTTGCTCAACTTCTTTTATCTGGCCAAATGGTGCATTACATAATTTTTTTACTAACCTTTATTGACGTCAATCAATTTTAAAGAATTATAATAGCACAGTGGGTATTGACTTGATACTTACTCAGCCAATATAAAAACAGGGTGACTAACTAAAAGTTTGATTATTTTAGTAACCATTTATCCAGCATAGTATAAAAACCGCTAATGTAACATGCTAGTGAGACACGGTGGTTCCCAATAGAAATAATAGAGTTGTTTCTCCTTCCCTTTCCATCCTCCTAGTTCATACCAAGGACGTTGAAAAGGAAGGACACACAACTATTTTAAATGCCTATTGAAATCTATTCAATTTTCATATTGTTGCGGCGTTTCTTTGATCATACAACTCGCCTCGCTTGCCTTCTGTATTCTCGGTAAATTCTGCGACTTGGTGTGAACTGATTCAAACCTCTGAGAACGAATTTTCTCTTAAAAACAAATAAGGTAATAACACAGAAAGTTATTCCCATGCCACAAGCACTAAAAGATATTAATCTTCTGATAAAAAGTGTTTTTCTGTCGAGAATATGGTTTTTGACACTTGAAAAAAGCTTAATCAAGGCGAAATATCGCCGTTATTCAATGTCGTAGAGAATGCGCATGAAAATGAATGCAATACCATAGTTTGACTAGTATGTTAGGAGTATTCTGGAGAATTTTAGGTTGCAAACATGAACTGTAGGGATAATATAGCTATTTTTTTAAGGTATGGCTTTTGTTTAAATTTTTGACCACGCGAGCGCAGCGAGGGTGGGTATATAGTGCCGTGTGCGTAAATGCGATGTGAAGAGCTAAAAAATTTTTTGTTGTTTACTTAAAAAAGTGTGTATTCTTAAGAAATTTTCGACTCTGAGCGTAATATATTCTTAAATTATTCTTATTTATTGACAGGGTTGTCACTCTAACAGATTGGACATTTTAGCCTAATATCTCAAATTCCAGTATATTGTTGGCATTCCTTGGCATTGCAAAGTTGCAACCATCTGATACCTAGAGTACAAACTATACTGGTGCATTCAGCTGGAAATGTACATGAGTAAAGACATTTTTTTGACAAGAAATGACTTTGAGCCTGAGAATTATTCTTAATTTATTCTTAAATTTTAGCAGATTTGAGCCTTAATATTCTTATAAACTATATTCTTAAAAAAGAAAGTGTGTATCGAGGCTCAACTAAAATTAAGGTATTATTTAAAATAAAGAAAGTGCGTAGTCGTTTACATATAAACTTGTTTCAAAAACAAAATAAGGTGGAAAAAATCATCTTGAAAAAATGGTCATTTTTGTACCTGATTATTGAATCTATTGATTGGGCCTCGTTAGGACATCAGGTTTGATCATGTGTCAGTTGGGATTATGATTTTGAATATCATTGGTTCTTCATTGTAACACATGTAGAAATAACACCTCGAAAAAGTTAACATCGTGAGACGTACTTTTTCGTTTTGATGTTTTTTTGCTGTTCCTTACAGAGGCGGATTTAGTACATGCTTTTACCTTGTCACAGCAATAAAATAGATATTCAAAACATGCTCAAAGTCATTAACTTTTAATTGCTTTCTGTATGATAATGATCTCTTAAGACCTATCATCACACAGAAAGCTATTAAGGATTAAAACGTTTAGCTCTTCCTCGTGTTGCTCTGACTGGAGCTGGATCCGCCACTGCCTTATTAACGCCAGAATCATTTGAATTGGAATTTTAGTTCACGCTTACGTAATATTATATTAACCCTATTCCTGATGGGTGATTTTCAGAACTTATTCCTGATGGAGGGGGGGGGGGACAAAAAGCAGTTTTTGCTGACGTCATCAATTTAAATTGGTAATTTTTCAAGGGGAAAGTGCGGTAAAATGACGTCATAGCGAAAAGTGACGTCATATAGATAAAGTGGCAAATATTTTACCTTCATATGAAACAACTTTAGACAAGTAGTTGCTGCGTGTTATATCAATGCTCAAAGAGATAAACTGCAGAAGTTATGCTTGCTCAAAGTTATAAGGGTTTTGACCCTCACTCAAAACATTTATAACTTCTAATTCTACAATTACAGGTGGTCTTGAGCAATGACCTGTCACTTCTGATGTACACAAGTTATTACCTTGAAACTCTAACAGAATGTATAAAACTAAATTATACTAATTGACCTAAAGTTTCGAGACCTTAGCGTTAGGCATTCAGAAGTTATAAAAAAATTTCCAACAGGGGTGCATTCCGTCGTCCTTTATGCAGTAATGAATATGTCTTACCCTCCATCAACAAAGAATTTTACGTAGTGACCTCCCTGTTCGTCAGTTGTATCTGCATGAACCCAATTTGGTCCAGATTCACATGTAATACTGTTGATATAATTGATTGTTTCGGTAATTATGCTCTCATGGTAGGACGGAACTATAAAAAACAGTGAAGGTATTTTCTGAAATTTTTGTTTCTCTATACCAGGATTTCGCTCTCAAAAGAAAGTTAAAGTTAACAGACGCTCATGTGCAAAATCTCAAGCTTACATCTTAAGTAATGAATGATATACAGCAATTACAAATTTAAGGAATTTCAGGGGGAGTAGTGGAGTAAAAATTGAGGCGGTTTCAAACAATGGGCAATATAATTTCTAAACTATTTCTGATATAACGCTGAAATTTTCTCAGATGATGTAAAATAGGTATATGTTGAATGTGACAAAGTGACACATCAAATGCTTTACTATAACAGAAGTTACAGGGGGTCAAACATGCCAAGGGCACTTTCGCCCCCCCCCCCCCCCAGGCTAAATAGGGTTAAGGGAGAACGAACGTCAAAAACATTTTTCGTTAAATCTGCTCTAAAACTCCTATAAAAAAAACGCATCGATGGCACAACGCGTTAATATGGACAGTTTTACTTAAGAAGCTGCTTTGATTTGCACCACAATCATTGCAGCTTGCTGTGAAATTGATGAGGAACAATGTTCCTCAAAGACGTAGTCAAAGCAGTAGGATGGAAACACAAAATTTTTAATTCGTAATAGGAGTCAACAAATAGTTGCGAGTCCCTAGATGTTCATCTTAATTTGCTTACTTTGTGGGAAAATTAAAAAACTGCAGCGCCTATACGCGACGCTTTGACAATGTGCGAAACTACTATATCACTGCACAGCCGTATATCGTAAATTTATCACCATATGATTAAATATATGAATAAAGAATTTGGGCTCTTCGACCTGATGCTTGGACTAATGCACAGTCCATCACTGAGTGTGATGTTTTCCGTGTTTTCATGTATTGACCCTGCTTGACCATCCACTCCATGCCATTTTCAATCGCAGTCGGATTTGAATATGGAATCATGTTAGTTAACCTATTTTTACATCATTAGTTTTTAAAATATTCTGCAAGCAGTTACAGGAAAGAATTGTAGAAGAATATTTTAAGAATAATTCAATCTCAATGAAGTAATATTCTTGGTGAATATTCTTACATTTTGTTTTCTGCTTCTTTCAGAAACTCATATATTTTACATGATCAACTTATTTTTTTTTGATGAATGATTTTCTTTTATTGAAGTTCTTTTATAAAAGAGCATCTATTATGTCTATTGAATAGATTTTTATTTTCTTTAGAAGTAGAAATCTTCTTCCGAAATGTAAACATGAAAATAAGTGGCATCTGTTATTATAAAAAAAAAACGCATGCGCACAAAACGCGTCATAGACTAATTACTAACTACTTTACATGATTAACCGTGGTGATTACTTTCGTTTTCTAGGGTGTCATGGCGGCAAACGAAACGCTAAAAGGAGGGGATAACTTGACTTTTAAAGTTTAAGCCGCAAATATGTTTTTAGCATTATATCAAGCTTACAAAACAATAATCTCGAAAAAATATTTTGGCGTTCGTTCTCCTTTAACCCTTTAAGGGTGTCCAAAAACGGTCACGCCCACTTCAAAAATTATATAGCATGTGCTGCCGGATTTTTTAAAGTACGTTTGACCATTTTGCATTATCAACATTATGCATTTAAAGGTTAAATCAGCCATTACATTCGTATCTCAAAAAATCGTATAAAACAGCAGTGCATACTAATAAGTATACACAAAGACACTCCTTCTGAATGAAAATTGTCACGAGTTTCCATACGAATCGTAATGGAAAATAATTAGTTGATGAATGCATGCCGTTTGGAAAATGTACTGAAGTGTTTTGATTTAACTTCAGTTTTCTGCAGGTTGCTGTATAACAAATTCTTTTAATAAAACATCTTTTTCACAGTGTTTTTACTAAAGTTGACATGTAGCCGAGAAAGGGAAAGTCTTAATTAATTAATTAATTAATTAATTAAGTCTTAATTGATATTTAGCCACTTCCGAATAAGCAATTTCTTCATAACAGATTCACAACTCTTTTTTTTACTGGTCTAAATTTATTCACCATTCAAAATATCATATTCTCAATAATAGCTTGAAGCGCGGTGCACACTGCGCAGAATAAACAATTTTTAAGTTAACCCTATTTCCATTGGGCTCCGACAGTAGCTTATTCTCAGAGAGAATATCTGAAGATTAGCTTAATTTTAGAACTTGAAACTTTGCATCGCTATAAGATTTTCTCATTTTGATGACCTCAGCATTTTGTCATATATGACTAATCAAGGAAATAGTCATAAAACTAGTCACGTGACTTTACATACCTATTATAAAACAATTTGGGACACAGCGCCGGATCTAGCCCTAGTCAGAGCAATACGAGAAAGAGCTAAACGTTTTAATTCTTAATATAGCCTTCAGTATGATGATGGGTCTAAATAACCCATCTTCATACAGAAAGCTATTAGAATTTATCACTTTGAGCATGCTTTGAATCTCCATTACAGTGCTGTGACTAGGTAAAACCGTGTTCTGAGTCCGCCTCTGGGACAGGTATTTTGCATGCTAATTGTCATTGTCTAAGCCATTGGTAAATGGAGGTAACTTAGTATAGGCGGTCTTGACTAATGTCCTACCAAACTAACATATTACCTGTATTTAACTATTTCTGCCTTGTATGGATGTTTTGCAGCAAAGAGGACGATTCCCAAATAAAAAGGTCGCACAAAAGGGCTGTACCATCTCGAAACGGATGTTTTCAATTGTCTTATGTGGAGCTTCTCTTGGTAGATGGTTGTGTATATCCATTCATACAAAAAACTTTTTACAAAGCCCTGAATAAATGGATCCCAAGCTTTATGTGGGATTACTTCAATGTTATGTAAATCTCATTCGCTGAGAGGGGATAATACAGTATAACTCCCATTAACCGAGAGAAAAACATATGGCACGTATAGATTATTGTTCCGTGCAGCATATACTGGAATAATCTCGAACAACGGGCAGGCACATTTAAAATTTAAAACAGCTATGTTAACTGTGGATTCAATCAAAGTGCGCAAAATATGCAAATAGTTGGTTTGTATTAGTGTCTCCGTACGCTATTTAAATTGTGTTACCAACGTTAAATAAAGTTTCTCTATTCAAATCTACTCTACTTTTCTATTGTATAGATTTATATGACCCTAAAACATTGTTCAATATGCAAACAGATTTATAATAAAAGTGATCAAACCTTATTACACTCTTTTTTTTAAAGAATATAGTTTATAAGAATATTGAATCTCAAATCTGCTAAAATCTAAGAAAAAATTAAGAATAGTGCTCAGGCTCAAACTCATTTCATGTCCAACAAAATTCTTTTGCTAATGGACATTCTCAGCTGAATTCACCAGTAGAAATACTATAAGGTATCAGATGGTTGCAACTTAGTTAGAAATGTCAGGAAATTTCATGAATTTAGGATATTATGCTAAAATGTGCCGCATCCATTAGAGTGACAACCCTATCATTAAATAAGAATAATTTAAGAATATATTAGGCTGAGAATGAAAAATTTCTTCAGAATATTGAGGCTCAGCAAAAATTAAGGTATTCTTATATAAAAAAAGAGTGTAATTATTTCCGATCGTGAGGGTATATTCGCTCAAATTTGTTTTGAACATGAAATGTTAAGTTTTGTCAGTGACAATTTACAGACCATATTGTCACATCACATGTTTGCAGATTGAGGCTGGGACAGCTAATGTTGACAAACATCGAACGAATCTTTGTAACGGGGCTGCTTCAATATTTTACATTTTTTGCTTAAAATCTACAGTCCGTTGTTTTATCAAGAAAGCATGGTTTTTCAAGAAAAGTAGAATGAGCGAATAAAGCACTGTTTACACACTATTTTCTGCAGCGAATTTAGAGCATATTCTTCCTGGTCAAAAACTCATGATGGAAAACCTTTGCCATGTAGACTTTAAGACCTCGTTTACATGAAAAATCGTTGCGGGCGAAATGAACTGTCATGGCTTCTGTGATTGGTTAAATTTTTCCGACGGAAAAATTTAACCAATCACAGAAGCCATGACAGTTCATCTCGCCTATAGAAAGTCTTAATGTAAACGAGTCCTAAGTCGTTCCTCACATCAAGAATTGAAGTCTTTTTCACCCATTATGGTGAATTTATACTGCGTATACATGTTTTTTCTTATAAGCACCAGGGAATTTCTACTCAGGCTTGGTGGTGCTTATTTTTTTTCTTTCGCGTTTCTAGCCTAACATGGGGCTTAGATGGTGTTTGCTTGGCTTCTTTTAATTTAGGAAAAGGAAGAGGAAAAGAGTTTCTGAACAGATCATTAGTTCGAATGAACGTCTTGCCGTCAAAGTTGGGGTTTGCCCGTGTGGGACTTATGAACGCCAAAGTGAAAAAAGGCACAAAAGGTTGTTGAAATATCATCTTTTTTAGATTTTTTTAGAAAATCAAAGAATGTTTACTATTTTATTAAATAGAAGCTATTATTACATTGCAGATAAACGTTTAATCTTAAATATCCTTATATTAGCGAAAATATTTATAAATTTATATTTTTTATTGAAAAACTTTAATCTACGGAAAAGATTATACAAGGAACTTTTAAAAGCCGTTTGTTTATTTTTTCACGATTATATGTTAGAATTCCAGCAATCTTTGATTTCTGGCCTGCAAGATTATGCTGAATTCTCGCTTCCCTCGTGAACGATCACGGATTTTTATCAGTTCGGGATTCCTTCAATTAACAAGCATTATAGTTTCAGAGCTCTATAAACAGCAATTTGGAAGCCTGAAATTTAATATGGATAAAGCGCCTCCCTCGATTAAGCATTGCACCAAAAATCGATTTCAAAAATAAGCGCCGCGACGCTTAATCGGATAATTACGGTTAGTAATATGAACTACAAGAATGGTGTACTTACGGTTTTCAAAGCGATAAGGAATTTCAATTTTTCCATCATTATTCGCATCAGTCCATTTGTTTCTGTTATATGCAGCACGTTTTACATTAGAACCAGTATCATCCGGTTTCAGAATGTCATTTTTCATACCTGCAAAATTAAAAAAATAGTGATCAAAATTGAGAACAGACGCCTTTGAAGCAAGCAAGCATTATCATCACAGAAAAGGTGTTTAAGTGATTTTTGTGAATTATATCATAATATTTGGCATTTAGAGAAGATACAATATAAATAATTTCATTGGCTATCCACAGTTGAGTGAATAAGAGTCGAGACACTACTCATCTCCTCTCATTTTGTGAAGTGAATTCAGTCGACTCTTGCTATCTTGGATACTACATATGTCGAACTTTCCCCTATCTCGAACAACTCCTTCGGTCCCTTGGTCATTACGCACTAACTTAGATAAGAGAACTCTCGGTATCTCGAACAGATTTTTGAGTAGCGTGACCGATTTTCTCTCATTATGTCTAACTTCGTCTAGCAATATGTTGAGCAAAGAGAAATTAGTCATTATCATTATCAATTTTTTTGTTTCCCCCTGAGAGTTCGAGATATCGAAAGTCGACTGTACCTCAAAAGCAAAGTTTTAATAGAACGAATTGCACTAACCTTATAATTAATCGTATGACCCCTTGTTACTAGGTAAGGAAACATGATTTTAATCTGCTCCTGACATTTGAAAGACTTATTAGCCTATTGTTATGTTAATTGCTTCCCATCACAAAAATTCAGAAATTCGTATCAGAAGCTGTACCATTTCCTCAACTTCGATCCCTCGAACGACGCTGGGTTCGAGGTTGGATTCTTTGGATAGTCGATAAGAAGATTTTCGAATCGATTGTCCAAATAATCAGAATAATACCAGATAGTTTTCGTTGGAAAGTGATGAAAAGTCATTAAGTGATTTAAAAATGCACTTACATGACAAAGAATATTCCGTTTACTTACTTCGATACTTATGGTTCGTCTCAAAAATTCGGTTTAATTCGCTTCACAAATTGCTTCATTTTCAATAGCACTTCATCTGAGATGAAATTTGGCAGGAATGAAGCGAATTTATAAAGCGAATTTTTGAGACGGTTCCTTATACATGTTAAACTAAAAGAAGATTTGAGACAACAAAAGAGATTTAGTTAAGCCATACGGTTTAACCTTTTACTGTACGATGTTTTGAAAATTGTCACAGATACTTCAACAATCCGCAGCAATTGTTACAGGATTGTTTAAGTATATGTGACCATTTAACAACATATTGTGCAAACACTTACCAAATGCATAATCAATCTCATTTTCATCTTGTGGTGGAGAAACTAAAAAATAAGAAGCAATCAATATTATATTGTAGTAGCAGACAAGAATGAATTTTGATGAAACTTAGCACTAATATCCATTATACCAAGAGGCTTCAAAAAAACCATACTTAATGCATGGAAATCACTTGACATTTTTGCTGACGTCAGCTTCATTAATATAGGGTGAAAAAAATTTGATTTTTATCAAAAAAACATCAACATAACGTTTTGAAGTAGTGACGTCACTTTGACAACAGCTTGACGTTTTAATAACGTCTTCGTATCTTACATACTTAATTCAAATTTTAATTTCAGAAAATATGCAAAAGTCACGCAGCTCCCTTCCGAGAGTGACTTCACCCCACCCTCTACTGTCTGAATTTTTCATTGAATTTTTGTACACTTGGTTCTTAATCAATGAAAGTAAAAGTAACAAAAAAATCAAGGAAAACGAGAAATGACAAGATGAGTTATGCTCCCTTGTGATTCCGTCTCGTGGACATATTCCGTCTCGTGGACATAGCTTTGTGAATGATGTGTAATGTTATCCTTATGTCATAAAACTTGGCACAGTAGATCC
Source organism: Bougainvillia muscus (assembly GCA_032352715.1). Classification (NCBI taxonomy): domain Eukaryota; kingdom Metazoa; phylum Cnidaria; class Hydrozoa; order Anthoathecata; family Bougainvilliidae; genus Bougainvillia; species Bougainvillia muscus. The sequence goes on along the minus strand of JAUCNQ010000573.1, from coordinate 950 downwards.
GTGTCGGCGATGACGTCACAATTTGACTTTTCCGGATTTCTGTTATTATGTTATTATTTAGTTTATGTTTATGAGGCTATCATTTCAGAGCAGCTTCATTGCTTTATTTGATAAAACAATACAGAACATTAATTATATACTAAATATTCACCGTTTCTTCTCTAGACGGATTGAGATTGTTTTCTATGCGACGGGATTTTTGAGTTCACAATTGTTGTATAATTTAATCTGTAAGTCGTGTAATTTTTATCTGGTACTTTTTCTGAAAAAAGCCAAATAATGAAATACGATTCCTTTTACTTTACTCGAATTATTATATCCATAAGCAGTTCTAGCAAACTCGATCCCAGGGCATTTTGTATCTTTCTTTTAAAAATGCCATGGGATCGAGGTCTGCAGTTCAATCAAACAATTGTACTGTATGATAAAATTCAGCACAACATCATTTTTTACGCAGTGTTGTATGACTAAACCTTTTGAAGATAAACACAATTTTTGCGTGTTTTGTTTTTTTGACAAATCATCTGTATTTTCATTTTGATAAAAAGTACAAATAATTTCTGTGTAACAATCTTTAAACTCATTCAGTGTCGAAGATGTTAGTGCGGATCCAGCCCTAGTCAGAGCAACACGATGGAGTATAATAGCTTTTAATTCTTAATAGCTTTATGTATGACATACATAAAGTAATTAGAATTAATGACTTGGCGTCTCCATTAGATGGCTGTGACTAGGTAAAAGCATGTTCTGAGTCCGCCTCTGGAGGTATATGATTACCAATAGAACTATGAATACCACAGCGGTCACAGTGACTTACGGTTGTGAAAGTCTTAAAAGAGAACCTATCTTAGGGACCGTCTCAAAAATTCGCTTAAATTCGCTTAAAATTCGCTTAGCAATTCGCTTCATTTTCATCTTAGATGAAGTGTTATTGTAACACTTATGTGTTA
>JAUCNQ010000462.1:0-13763 GCA_032352715.1 Bougainvillia muscus | reverse complement strand
CTTTGTAATAACATGACTACGCCACTTTGTAATAGCATGTCTACGCCACTTTGTAATAACATGGCTACACCACTTTGTATAACATGGCTACACCACCTTGTAATAACATGGCTACACCACTTTGTAATAACATGACTACGCCACTTTGTAATAGCATGTCTACGCCACTTTGTAATAACATGGCTACACCACTTTGCAATAACATGACTACACCACTTTGTAATAACATGCCTACACCACTTTGTAATAACATGTCTACACCACTTTGTAATAACATGAATACACCACTTTGCAATAACATGACTACGCCACTTTGTAATAACATGATTACGCCACTTTGTAATAGCATGACTACCCCACGTTTTAATAACACGACTACCCTTCTTGGTAATAACAGAGCTATCCTTCTTTGTAATAACATGGTTGTGACTAAGTAAAAGGGTGTCATCACGTTGGTTCATCAATGGGCTAGGTACTTAAATTGGACGAAAGTTCCCGTACGCTCTGTGAACTAGGGTGATGACAGCGGATCGATAGCGCAGTTGGTAGAGCAATCGCCCGGCAAGCGAAAGGTCGTGGGTTCAAGCCCCACTCGACCCATAGTCTTTGGAGCACTTGTCACAGTAAATCCGTGTATAATGTACATCACAACTAAATAATGATAGCACGTTGGTTCCTGTAAAATATATCATTTAAGTGCCTATGATTTAATTTCTTGGATTTAAAAGCCTTGCAACTTGAAAAGAAGACACGGAAACATAACAATGAAAATCGAGATCGTGTGGCTTTAATTAAACAATGAGATTTCTTAATAATTAGACCACACCCCTTTTAAGGTTTGTACGTCATTTGGATAGGATAAATAAATAAATAAATAAATAAATAAATAAATAAAATACTTCCACGCACTTGAAGGGAATGGCTCAATTTACACACTTTCATCTGTCCCATATATTAAGAAGCGTGTCGATAAAAGTAGGATGAAGCAGGATTCATTCACTTTTTACTTTAAATCGCATTGTTTGTATCCCAGAAGGAGTGTCATTCAGTCACGTGTTCTGAATGGAAATTTACCTCATTTTGACAGGGAATCCACCATAATATAAAACAAGAGGTATTTTAGTCTTTTCATATATCCATTTACGTAATCCTAAATAAATAAATTATAACATGAAAGTTTGTTTCTAAAATTTGTTTTATATAACGTTTTCACAGTAGAAATAGAAGCGCAAAAAAGCTCGGGTCAATGCGAAAATATCACAAATAATAAAACTAATATTTGAGATAACCTTAAAAAAACACGAATGATTCTAATTCTATCTCACAAATAAAATGATGACGCAAGAGGATCAACTTGAGACTGACTAAAGGATTTGTTTTATTATCTTTCCACGTTTGATATAACCATCAAATAGGAACACATTTAGATCATTTTGTACTCTACGTCAGAAACATTTTAGCAGACCCTTAGAAATAAAACCTTTTGGATTCATTCAGTAGCGCAAACCGTTGTGATAACGAATCAAACTTTAGTTTTATTAGGGGCCATCCACAAAATTCGTATCGAAATTCGTATCAATTTCATACAGAAGGAGTGTTTTTGTGCATACTTCGTATGCGCAAAAACACTCCTTCTGTGATGAAAATGGTTCGAATCAAACAATGATTCGGAATTAGAAACAGTCTTCAAAAACTTAAAACCTTCGACTGCACGGCGGCTCCACTGCATGCTTTAACTTAGTCAAAGCAATAAAAAGGCGACCGAAAGTATTTTTAATAATAGTTTAACGAGTAGTCACACCCTTTTTAAGGCTAAGGGACCATTTTTGTTAACTATTAGTAATTAATAATCTTTATCTTGATACCTTAGGTAGCTCTTAATCCAAAGGGATAAGGCCAGGGCGCACATTAAAAAACCTGGCTATAACAAAGTTGCGTCGTCGTTGTTAGGAGGTCATTCGTTTTCTTAATGACTTATTTTGAATAATAAAAAAACACGTTCGAAATTACCTGATCCTATCTGTAAAACTTTGAAACTTTCTCTACAGTTTGATGTGAAGATTGGAATAATAGGCTAAAAGAAAAACGCTAACATGTTTGGATATGCTTAAGAATAGTATCAAAAATTCGCTTTATAAATTCGCTTCATTCCTGTCCATTTTCATCTCAGATGAAGTGTTATTGTACATACAGTATGTACAATAACACTTCACCTCAGGTGAAGATGAAGCGATTTGTGAAGCGAATTTAAGCGAATTTTTGAGACAGATCCTTAAATGGTTCATGATAGCTGGAGGAACATTTAGAGCATAGTAGTCAAAGAAAGAGAGAAAAAGATATAAATCTGGTATGGGATGAGTATGTAAAGACCCTCCTTATGTTATGTATGGAAATTGATACGAATACCCATACGAATTTTGAGGGTTCGTCTCAAAAATTCGCTTAAATTCGCTTTACGAAGCACTTCATTTTCATTTCAGATGAAGTGTGCCATTGTGCATACAAAATATGTTGCCCAGTTGCCCAGCAATGGAGAAAGATTTTTATATATAACAGTTGTTGAGCGAGACAATTAATAGGAAAAATTAATATTCCTATAAAAACATACCACTCTTGCAGATAATGCTACTTTAGCAAATCCAGTTCTTGAATTCCATTTTGTTTCATATGAACCATTAGCAAATATAGCTTCTCTGACACCTCCAGGGTATATAGCTAGTAAATGTCCTCTCTATAAACAAAATATTAGGGTTAGTCTTCAATTATCGTATCTAAGATTGTACTAAAATCACTAAAAAAAATGTTTTTGTATATAATAACCGTACAAAGATTAAGAAACGTAACTACTTAATTTATAAATTAATGATAAATGGACAATTCATGCAAAAAAACCCACAGTGTGATAGAGTAAGTATGCTTCACAACAGCTTTTTGGTCATAATAGGGAGTTTAGGCACAGTCTATGATCACAATGAAGATTTCACCTTAAAATAAATAGGAAGGCTACATGTGTTCCCTCTTGCGTAAAGGTAAATACAGCGTAACTAGTAGATTAGACTGTGCGTTAACTCTCTAATACGATAGATATGTGCAAATGTAATAGAAATGTCTTACTCTTAATGTTCTAACACATTCTGATGCTGGACCAGTGAAGCAACCAAAAACATCTAGTAAACATTTTAAACCTAAAAATATAAGAGTTAGGAACCGTCTCAAAAATTCGCTTTATAAATTCGCTTCATTTCTGTCAATTTTCATCTCAGATGAAGTAAATGAAGCAATTTGTGAAGCGAATTTTTGAGACGAACCCTTAAAACGTTGACGGGGTCTAATCTAGATTAAGAGAGCATCGTCAGAAAGTTTAATAAGGGCAATAACTAGGTATTTTTTGGACTGTTTTACATTAAAGGGGCACTTTTACCATTATTCAAAGGGCGGCGCCAGAATGGCAGATGCTTAAAAGGCCTTTTAAGGGAATGTCCATATGCTTTTTATATTAATCGTTATCAAAATGGTTCACAAAAGCTATCTAGTAATCCCAGAAAGATTGAAAAAATAATCAAGCCCATGTGGCAGGAAATCAGGAAATCTTCTCAGAGATATTTTGTGGATTAAGATTTTATTTTCAATTGCAATGCTTCGGACTATAGGCAGGTAAATATTCATGAATATCCTGTAGATACACAGTAATGCGTACATAAAACTAATGGGAATACATGATAATATAAGTAAACACTTAATAAAAAGATATGTTATCTATTAACGACTTTATCAAGAAACCTGCTGAAATCGAGAGTTTACCCCAGATTTCTGAAGGTTGTATGATGAAATCCTTAATATAAAACATCATTTTTTACCAGGAAGTTTAAATAAAAAATGATCAACAATAATCTTTAATCTTCTTCTTTTGCTTAATTGTAATTTGGCCAGCAAATAATAAGCATCTAATGGTAATGTTCCATGGTATAAACATAATAAAGCAGGACCACGGTCAGGTACATTTTCTAGACCAACGACTTCATGGGCTAAAATAACAAAAAATATTGTTTGGTACCAGGTCCGATGAAGAGCTTAGTACTGCATTTAAAGAATGCCTCAACGATTTTATCAAACAACACTACAGATTTCTGCAGGTTGCATGATAAAATCCTTAATAAGGAACCGTCTCAAAAATTCGCTCAAATTCGCTTCACAATTCGCCTCATCTTCATCTGAGATTAAAATTGGCAGGAATTAAGCGAATTTCTGAAGCGAATTTTTGAGACGGTCCCTAAAGTAAAACATCATTTTTTGAGTGCAGTGTAGGAATAAATAATTTGGTAAAGAAATTTATTTTATGATTCAAAAATCTCTTATTTAAAAGTAAATGCGAGCAGGGTCGAGTTTCAGGGGGCATTTCAGATATTTACACCTATGTGACCCAAATTAGGCAGGAAGTTTATTTATTGAATTTTTCTCACTAATTAAGCTAAGGGTTTCATATTTTGCCTCATCAAGTTAGCGAAGTTTCCCGTGGATATGGGTTTGTTAATTGCTATAATATTAATCTATGTCACAATTGACTATTAAGTTATAGTGAAGATGGTAACCTTATGTGTGAAACAAGTCTTAAGCCTCCTTTCTATGAATTTTAGGTGTATTGGAATTTTAAACTGCCGAAAATGCCAAAAATCTACCATCTTTATGTTCATTTGCAGCACTGAAAATTGGGACACAAATAGCAGAAGTGTTGCATTGGTGTCAGGGTCGGATCCAGGAGTAGGCAAACACCTACGAAGAAGTGTAAAACAATTAAAATTTCTTAGAAATTTTAATTGTTTTACACTTCTTCGTAGGTACTTGCCTACTATTTTCAAGCTCTGGATCCGCCACTGGGTGTCGAAAAAGGAGAATCGTGTATCAACAAGTCAAAGTTCATAGCAAACATGTTAAATCATGTGCTGATGTTTCAAATACTTGTAGTTCGCAGGAAAGATGACAAACAAAATTGTATCAAATTGGCTACAAATAACTTTTAAAGTTAGGTTATTAAGTGGTCTCATCAGCAAACTATTGTCTAACCACATTTTCCCAGGTTAAAACCGCATTCTTGAAATTATTATATTGTAATTGCGATCACATAACTAACTTAATATTAAGGAAGGGCTACATCTACATTATTTATTTTAAGTAAAAAATGCCACAAAGTGTAATCATTATCCAATAAAAAGTCCTGTTGTGTTAAAGTCAATTTAATAGGCAAATGTGTGCAAAAGGGTCTTTATAATATGACATCTCACAAATACTACATATCAGTTTTCAAAAACATTACGTCATAAAGGTATTTCACACTACCGACAATCACATCAAATAAAGATAGACTTTGGATTAAGGTATATGATAGGACGGTATTGATCTTTTTTAATAAGATGCGTCACTATCTTCCAATTAAACGTCTAATTCTTATAAGCATATTAGAAAGAAGAAAAAGTTTTAAAAGGGCAAATACCACCTATATTGTGACTATGCAATTTGAACATGTGATGAATGGTGGATTCAGAACTAGTCAGCACCAAGATGGAGAGTAAAACTTAAATATCTTATTTTAATATTTAACAAATGATCGTTAGCCTTTAAAAAGGCTAACGATCAGTTGTAAATACTAAAAATGATTTTTGTCCTCCATATTATTGCTTTGAATAGGTTATTACAGAGTCCTCGGGAACCGCCTGTGAAAAGACAATGCCCAATCTAAAAATTCATTCCTGTCAATTTTAATCTCAGATGAAGTGTCATTGTGCATACATTTATACGCATAATAACACTTCATCTGAGGTAATAGTTAAGAGATTTGTGAAGCGAATTAAAGCAAATTTTTGAGACTAACCCTTAATAAGATCCGTTTCGAAAATACATTTTGTAAATTATTCAAAATTTTCTGTAACAGATGTTATCAGCATATTAAAAATGGGAATTAAAAAAAAGAAGTAGCATATATAAAGATACTCCTGCCGAATTTAAAATGATATGACTTCGTTATGAATTTTGTATAGCTTGTCTTTTAAGGCTGTCTTTAAATAATCTTAAATCCATTAATGAGGAACAGCGAGTGCTTTTTGCATTCTAAAACCTTGAAAGCACCCAAGGTGGATACAAAAACACGCTATTACTATGCAATGATAGTTTCTTTGAATCTCTCCTATAGTTTATCTCTCCATAGTACGATTTGTGAATTTTGTGGACGGTCTCTTACTATACGAATTTAGTGGTTGTGCCTTTAATAATAAACCCTTTTTGCCATAAATTCTGTTAGATTGCTTCAAGAACCTATATTGTTATATTGGTATTTGATGCATTTTTTGATGGTCTTATTAAGCGTTATAATAACACCCAAAGTGTGTATATACACAATCTACAATCTATATACAATTATAAGTAATCTAACAGAATTTGTGGCAAAACAGGTCAATCAACAAAATCACAATTCCTATCACAAATCGTGCTATTTTACAAAGTATTCCAGAGGCGGATTTAGAGCATGCTTTTACTTAGTCACATCAGTAAGTGGAGTACTCAAAGTCATTAATTTTAATGATATTATGTATGTCGCTGGGTCTCTAAAGACCCAGCGTCATACATAATATAATTAAGATTAACAGTAATTATACACCATTGCAATGCTCTGACTAGGGCTAGATCCGCCACTGATTTTACAAAGTATTCACAAACCCACTTTTCTGAATGAATTTGATACGAAGATAATATCTTACCATGCCAATATTTTGCAAGTAGACTTATAAATGTACAAACAGATAATCGAGCACTATTCCAAAAATGTTCTGACCATGCACCACGTTCTTTATATTTATCTCTTCTTCGACTTTTATAAGCATATAAGAAAACAGCAACTGCATAGAATAATATTAGAACCACAACTGGTATAAAGAATAATACAATAACTCCAGTAAGGACAAGACTGTACCAATTAGCAATAAATCCTAACAAATATTCCAATACAGCAATCAATGCTAATGCTTCGGCTGATTCTGCCATCTTTTTCTTTTTTTCTATAAAGGAATAAGATTAATATTAGGTTATTCTCTTTTCCGTTTTAATTTTTAATTCATATTGAAAACTTTATTAATTTTCAGCCAAAAGAAGTGTCTTGGTATGAAACCAAGACACTTCTTCTGGCTGAAAATTAATAAAGATGAGATGAAATTGCATGAATTTCATCATTTCCTAACTAAACATTATTGTTTTTTCCCCAATAATATATAAATCTAAAAACAAAATGTATTCTTTTCTATGTGTCTGTCCCAAATGCTGTGAATTTTAAAGAAATAATATAGGATATCATGTAATGGTAGACCTGACAGACTTGGCAGACTTTTAGAAATTGATAAGTCGTCCTGGTATCCATAACACCATAGATCAGAATTTGACTTTTGATTTCAAATCGAATTCGTCATCTATTTGGTTTTGAGATAAAAAAACAAATCAACTATAATCTTCTTTACATGTCTGGCTGTATAGCAAACTAAATCAAAAAAATCCAAAACATAAAATAGTATGATAAAACATTAATCAATTCTCTAACCAACAACCTATTTATTATTAACACAAAAACCTATTTCATAACAATATTTACTCATGTTACAATTCTTTGAGAGACATTTATAAAGGTATCGATTTAAACTCACTTTATTTCGTTTCATCAATTGTGTCATTTCATCTCAGATGCAGTGTCATTGTGCATACAAAGTATGCACAAAGACACTTCTTCTGAATTAATATTGATAGGAATGAAACTTAATTTATAAAGTTTTCAGACGGTTATAATAACATAACATTGCTGAAGTCAACTGCACCGCAACAAAAAAAGATACAAGAGATATGCCATAAAAATGTTCAGCTCTTCAAAATATGAATTATATATTGTTCTACCATTTATTAAGAAGGTTTCCTTACAGGAGCAATTCATAAAATCTTATCCAAAATCGTACTAATACAATTCTTCTGAGATAGAAATGGTACAAACTTTCAGCAAAACGTGACCGGTCCACTGCCATATAAAGTCAATAAAACAGTTTAACAAAATTCAGAAATAGCTTCTAAAGATATGGTATGAAAACAATGATTTATAGAGATCGTGTTTTTTTTTTAAGTTTTTTTTTAAAACTGTCTCAAGTCTTGTTTTCTTGAGTATTTATAATAATTTTCACCTCAGATGAAGTGTTATTGTAACACTTACGTGTTACAATAACACTTCATCTAAGGTGGAAATGAAACTGATTGTGAAGCGAATTTAAGCGAATTTTTGAGACGAACCCTTATTTTAAGTGTATTATATAAAATAAGGACTTAGTGTTATTATTTATGTATTGCTCAAAGTGGTAGACAGGATGCTAATCAATCTTAGAATAAACAATAATAGACGTTAATCCTTAATTTAACAACAGAAGTTGTATCTGAAATTGTATGTATCATTTTGAAGCATAATTATTGTACATATAAGAACACTTTTTTATTTGATAAAAATTGTATGTCCAATTTGCAAAATTTAATTTAGTTTTAAATCACCTCTTTGGGGTCTTCCAAACAAAATTTAAATGGAAATTTGCATCAATTTCATCCAGAAGAAGTGCCTATGTGCATACTTTGTGTGCACAAAAACACTTCTTCTTTGATGAAAATGGTACATTTTTAAAAGGACATTCATTTTAAAAAATAAAGCAATGAATACAAAATAAAATGTTATCAGATTTTTATACAAAAGCACTTATTATGAAAAACATTCAGAAGGTAAATTATTTAATAAATAAAAACAAACTTTTGTGTAAACATTTTCAGATAAAGGAAAAGAACAGGAAATATTAAGTAAAACAATGAAAAAACGGTTCTGATACTAAAAATACACCTAAAGAATAACCCTTTAACAACATATCTGAGTAAATTGTCATAAATATTTGCTTCAGAAGTCTTTGAGAATTATTTTAATAGACTTTTTTAAGGACCTCTACCCTATAAGATTGAATACGATAGTATGGATAGAAATTATATATATAGTATTTAGTCCAACCATTATGACTGAATAGAAGAATTTAACCACTAAGGCAAGAGCAACTTTAAATTAGTTGTTCTACGAGACGGACTGACCCTGTTCTTTATGTTGAATCGAAAAAATAAAATTATTCATTCTCACCATCCAAAATAGAAATAAAACCGTGAAAAATGATATAATATCCTATTCTTATGTCTTTGTTTCCCTTGCACAACATTTTTTCTCCTTCTAGTTAATGTAAATATATCATTATATCGACACACATGCATTTTCAGACTCTCATCAATTATAATTATATACAGACTTTATCATATAGCCACAGAATTATTCAAAACGAACAACCCCCGGTCTAACCGCGAACGAGAACCTAAAAAGGGTTATGAATTCCTTATATACATTGCATTTAAACAAATAGGATGAAAGAACCATTTTATATTATCTCAGTAGGCAAAAAACTTGTTCAGCGTCAGCAAAATAAAGTTATAGCTAGCAACATTCAGAACTCAGAACGATGTCAAACAGCAGAAAATGTTCACATTCATAGTGATTAGTCAACGATCGCTTTAAATGCTATTGTTGACTCGCACTAAGAGCAGGGACGTGTCCAGTCGTTTTTGGAGACCAAAACACCGGTTTTGGTGCCCATATCTTAAAGGAAATTGATGTAAAAAATAGACTGTTTAATAGTACTGTGAAATAGGACTGTCCAAAAAAACTCAGGATAAGTCCCTTAAGAGTGAGAATAATATCTGATATGTTTTCTCCCGCCCATACCAGACTTTAATTGGAAACTTTTTGTTTTTCGTTTTCAAGAAATATATGTTGTTTATCATGGGATGTCTCCATCAGTGTTTAGGTGTGTCCTGCACGGCAAGGTAACACGGCAAGGTGTTTTTTCCAGTCTTATTGGTTACTACATATACCAACTTGAGCACAACTTATTCATATTAAACTTAAACTTAGGGTCTTCATATATTACCTTTACCCTACTAAACCCAGGCTTTTTTGACACTCTAAAAGCCTGGGGGGCTTTTTCGCCCCCGCCCCCCTCCCCTCCATAACTTTAGAACCAATTAACTTCAAAACATAAAACTTAGCATGAACGTTAACAATCACCTGAAGAGCAACCTGATGTAAACATTTTCAAGATGACGTCATCATATGACCGATGACGTTATCAAAACGTCAAAAATTGGGTAAAATCACTATGTTTAAGTTCCGGCCCAAAACGCAGTAGCAAAGCTTATTATACTCTCCCAAACCCTTTAAAAACCATGTAATGAAATGGAGTTATCGATTTTATATGTTTTCAACCACTTTAGCATACGTTAAACCGGATTTCCGGTCAAAAGTTTGGTACCGAAAAGAAGGTTAGGTTAACAAACGTTCATGTGCAAAGTTTCAAGCCTACATCTTAAATAATGAATGAATTACACCAATTACAAAGTTAAGAAATTTTAGAGGGAGTAGTGCAGTTAAACGTTAGATGGTTTCAAACAATGGCCAGTAATTTCTAAAATATTCATGATATAGGACTGAAATTTTCTCAGACGATGTAGTATAAGTATATGTAGAATGTAGCAAAGTTACACATCGAATGCTTTATTATAACCAAAGTTACAGGGGGTCAAACATGCCGCGGGCACTTTCGCTCCCAGGCTTAATAGGGTTAAGTGCAATTATTTTCGCGAGCATTAATTTTTGTGAATTTTGCGAAATTTGCCTCAATTTGCGAAAGTTTATGTTCACATTTTGGAAAAGGTAGTTTCACGAAATTTTAGTGAAACTTTTTTATTACTTTTATTCTATTTTTTTAGGGAAATTACAGCCACGAGTGAGTGAGTGAGTTTTTATGTTTAACGTGGTTAACATCCGAAAGTTTGAGGAACTTATTTCCAGGAGGGACCACAGCTTAAGTTGAAGGCCCTGGAGTATTTAATGCTCTTCTGAGCGACACAAACCACTGAAGGGTAGGTGATCTCCTAGACAACCCCCTGCAACACCCGATGATTGCTTTGAACCATCTACCCAATTTCTCTCACATGGTTAACCTCCGAAAGTTCGAGGAACTTATTTCCAGGAGGACCACAGCTTAAGTTGAAGGCCCTGGAGTATTTAATGCTCTCCTAGACAACCCCCAGCAACACCCGATGATCGATTTGAACCATCTACCAAATTTTTCTCACATGGTATAGGTTGACCCGAGGAACAGCTTTTAAGACATCATCGTAAGCATGCAGAGCCTGGGTTTTGAACCCTCGACCATCAGATTACAAATCCGATGACTTGACCACTAGGCCATGCTCGCCGTTTTGCATGACGCATTCTTTTTTCTTCTTTTAGGGTATGGATTGAGCTTAAAATAAACGCCTTTTATGGCATTTTCCTTACTATATCATTAATTATTTATGGTCACAATCCTGACAATTCGCATAATTCACTAGCTAAATGACACCTCCATCACGTTCCAAATATATACTTCACTATTGGTTGTTTTATTTACCATACTTTCCTAGCAAATCACCATTGCAAAGAATATCATATCAGGGATAGTATCTATCACAGGTTACCCCTGATACAAAAAGAAGTTTACCTCATTTGAAGCTTCTGAATGAATGATGAAAATTCTTTTGAAATTTTTGAAAAATCTTATCTCGTTCTCGAGATTTGCATATTGAAGATTTTGAAACTGTTAAAACTGTGACGTCAAAAAACCGTAAGGAAAAGCCATTGCTGACACAAAGGAAAGCTAAGTAAATGGATATTACTGGTAAATTTCATTGTTTTACTCTGAAATAAAGATGTTTTAGGGAAGGTAGAATGATGGAACCGTACCATTTTCTGTACATTTTAGTGGTTCTCTTTAGTGTTGTATGTAGGCCTCATCTTACAGTAAATGGCGTCACAAAATTTAAACTTTCGAAAACTATTGCGATATCTCAAAAAACCCAGACAAGCTTTTCGGGTAATTCCAAAAGATTCTGTAATCATTCATCTAGATGCTTCAAATGAGATAACCTTTTGTTTGTATGTAGGGTAACCTTTAAAAGAGATAGAAAAACATTAAAACACATGCTATTTGTAACTACAAGTTTTAGTTTAGACTGACTCAAAAAGGAGTTTGAGAATAGAGGAAGTGTTGTATCAAAGACCAAAAATCAACAAAAAAAAACTAGCTATACGATACCTACACACTTGTATCTATTCTTCGCGAATTTTACCACAATTCAATATAGTATAAAAGCAATTAAGAATTAAATAAAGCAAGTAAGTGCTGGGTACAGCTAGCTATTTATCAAATTTACAATAATATAAAGACAAAGAGCAGAGGCATATCAAATGGAAATGCAGTTGGAGTCATGACATGTAGCTAGTATTTTTTTTTCTCTATCTAGGCTATGACTATGGGATTTTAATATATTTAAATGGAATAGTACTACATGTTCAAGATGTCTATTAAAGCATACAGTTAAGCGCACAGAAATCGATATCTGACTCAGCCCTAAACTAAAAAACAAAAGCTGTATATAGCTAGCTAGCTAGCTAAAAAAAGAAAATTAAAAGATGAATAACGAAATAAAAAGTAAAAAAATGAATATTCTTACTAAAAAATCAAGGTCCAAGTGATACACAGATAAACATCTGCATGTTTTCCTTGGACAGAACAGCAGTCTTCTCTAGTGTAAAAGTTAGCGGCTACAGTTCACCCAAACAACTTTACTTTACTGTTTACTTGTGTTTACTGCAAACAATATTTTTTAGTTCGGAAATGTGTACATGTTATTTCAGATGATGGAATTTAGGAAATAGAATATCGAAAGCATTCTTTTAATACATTCGTCCTATGCATGCTGCTCACAACGGAGTATTTTCCCAATTATCGGGGATTAACCATATTTCAGGTATAGGAATAGCATTCAAATTTAAAATGAGACGCATAGAACTACAAAAAAGAGACAAAATAAAATAAAAATGTAAAAATTAGGAGCACAACTTTGTTCAAGAAACTTTGAAAGCTAGGGGTCATAGATAAAAGCCTTAAATAAATAACGTTATGAAGTATCATAACAAAACTCAGAATTCGTTCATGCTTTCATCATTAGCGACATTATCGCTGTCCCAAGTTATTTGCTTGGTCTGTGGTCAGGCGAAACCTCTATAAAACAATAAATCGTATTGCTGAAATTGTTAGCGACACATCGACCACGGCCAAGCTGAAAATCTCAACATTGCGTCCTGAGTTCCAAAAGCGGGAGTAGGAGTGTGAGCAGCAGCCAGCGAATTTTTCGGTTGATAAAGATTTCCAACACAACAAATAACCATGGCTGTTAACGTCTTCAATACAGGTGCTACCACAGAAAATCTAAGTCGCCATGAAATGCTGCAGTGGATAAATGATAGTTTACAATCTAATTTTTCGAAAGTCGAGCAAATGTGTTCAGGTTAGCGATTCTTTTCTTGTCTCCTCTCATCTCATCTCGATCTACTACCCGACCCGATGTTGTGTTGCTTAAAAATGTATATTTCTATAATTTGTGTTGCATGTAGCTTACTCAAATGTGTTTCACCACTTAGCTAACAAACCAGTAATAGACATGCCAACACTTCACACACTTCACTACTCTCTCGATTTGACTCCCCTGCACGTCTGTTTGGGACGTCAACTAGAGATTTTGATAAAAAAAATTATACATGCCTTTACTAAAATTGACATAACTTT
>JAUCNQ010000351.1:0-14286 GCA_032352715.1 Bougainvillia muscus | reverse complement strand
GACACTTCTGTAGGAATTTTTCAAATATTTACAGAACACATAATTTGAAGAACACGTACAGATGGCTGCTTCCGGGATTTACAACACGCTTTTACTTAGTCAAAGCCATCAGATGGAAACTCAAAGTCATTAATTTAAGTTACTTTATGTATGATGATGGAGAGTCTCTAAAGACCCATTCTTCATACATAAATCTATTAAGAATATTCTATTTCTCAGTGGCGGATCCAGCCCTAGTCCACGATGAAAATCTGAACGTTTTAATTCTTAATAGCTTTTTGTATGATAATGGGTCTTTAGAGACCATAGTCATACAAAAACAATTAAAGCCAAATGAGTTTGAGTCTCCATTTTGCTGACTAAGTAAAAGCATTTTCTGAGTCTGCCTCTGTTTCTCCTTCCCGATGCTCTGACTGGGGATATAGATCCACCAGTATAAACACCTGTACCTTGACAACAGCCATGCAAGAACCGAAATTGGAGGTCTATCTGATGGTTGTTTCTGTCTATGTTCGTTCACTTTGACAAAATCTAATACAGTAACCCAGTCTGCAAAATTCGCGACGTCGTAAAGACGTCAATTTTGGTCGTGTGTCGGCAAGGAAACTCGTACGTCCGAACTCAACGACGAGTTAAGCGAAGCTGCTATGCACTAGTAAAGCTTCAAGGGACTGAAGAAAATGGTTAGAGTTATCCGAGTTCGAGTTACCGGAAATATACTATAGTCACAAGACCAAACAGAGGCGGACTCAGAGCATGCTTTTACCTGCTCACAGCAATAAAATGGAGATTCAAATCATGCTCAAAATCATTAAATCTAGTTAGTGAGTGAGTGAGGTTTATGTTTAACGTGGTTAACCTCTGAAAGTTCGAGAAACGTATTTCCAGGAGGGACCACTGCTTAAGTTGAAGACCCTGGAGTATTTAATGCTCTTCTGAGCGACACAATCCACTGAAGGGTTGGTGCTCTCCTAGACACCCCCTGCAACACCCGATGATCACTTTGAACCATCTACCCGATTTCCCTCACATGGTATAGGTTGACCCTAGGAGCAGCATTTTCAGACACGATCCCAAGCATGCCGAGCACGGGTTTCGAACCCTCGCCCAACAGATTACAAATCCGATGACTTGACCATTATGCATGCTTGCATAGTAGCTTTCTGTACGATGATGGTCTCTCAATACTCACCATCATACAGAAGGCTATTAAGATTAAAACTTTTAGCTCTTCCTCGTGTTGATCAGACTAGGGCTGGGTCCGCCACTGCCAAAATACGTTTTTACGATGTCGTGACGAACTTGTATGAAAGTTAATTATTGAGACATTAAATAAAAGTTATAACGTGTCGCATTTCTGTAATCCGATGATGGCATAAATTCTGTCCTAATACAAACGTATTCGAATTAAGAATGTCGTGCAGTACAGTACGTTCCCATCATGGCCATTTGTTTTTGTTTTATTTTGCAAGATGTAGAGGCGGGTCCAGAAAATGCTTTTACTTAGGGGCCGTCCACAAAATTCGTATCGTAATACGAAACATTTTCATCATAGAGAAAGTGTTTTTGTGCATATTAAGCATGCACAAAAACACTCCTGAATGAAAATTGATACGCATTTTGAATCGAATTTTGTGGACGGTCCCTTAACAACAAAATGGAGACTTGAGTAATTCTTTTTTAATTGCTTTATGTATGATGATGGTCTTTAAAGATCCATCATCATACATAAAGCTATTAATAATTAAAACGTTTTAATTAGGTATTGCTCTGACTAGGGTTAGAGTAAAATAGATTACCTTATCGGACATATCTTTGTCGGACAAAAGTGACTAATTTTTTGGAAGGTGACGGAAATGTTGTCCGACGAATATTTTGTCTGACAAAGATATGTCCGATGTCCGATACTTTCAGCTAACATAAATTTTTGTCGGACAAAAGTGACGAAATTTTCGGAAGGTGACGAAAATTTTGTCCGACAAAGAAATATCCGATGAGGTATATCGTGCCGTACTTGAATGGAAAACTTGTCAGGGTTTAGTGGTATTACATTAGATTATTGATGAACTCCTTGAACCTTATTCCATCGGTCGGGTTTAATTACATAAAACTAACAACGATTTGATGACTATTATGTCTGCCTTAGGTTTATTTATTGTTATCCAATAGCAGCATTTATATCAATTATATCCCTCTTGTCTTCTCTCTTAAGTCAATATGTTTTGTTACTTTCGTGACAACTGCTTCCTGTTTGATAAAAGTTTGAACCAAATATTTTTTGCCACCCAAAGCATCCTCCTTCGCAGCGCCTGTTGTTGTTACTCAGCGCAGGTAAAGCAGGGAACAAGGTTGCACCCAAACCTTAAGGCTGTTTTCCACACCAAATTTTTGCAACGGAGCGGATAGCAATTTGGATTGCAATTTAGCATTGCGCATGCCCAGAACTAAACTTCAAGCTATCCGGTCCGGATCGATACTAAAAAGTTGAACATTTTCAACTTTTTCCGATTCCTTTTGAATCAAACCAATCAAAATCATGATAAAAACCGGTCCAGTGATGTAAACATTCTAACATTCGATCCAGATCCAACGCGAAAATATTTAATCAACTTCGAGGTTGTAGTATAATGCACGATTTGATGATAGATAGTAGTGGATTCAGACTAGGTCAGAGCACAAAAAGAGAGACTAAAGCCTAGTTAATTTTTAACAGATCCGCCTCTGTTTGGTATGGCGTGGTGACGTAGTCTAATCTGGAATCTGATTACACTTTTTTTCTTTTTAAAAGAATAATTTTATAAGAGCATCGAGACCGAAATTTGCTATAAATTAAGAACAATCTAAGGCCGAACTTTTTTAGCCAACCTTAAGAACCCATTCCGATGATAGATAGAGAAAACTCTCATGAGTAAAAGTGGTAAACTGACGGCTCAAAGTCATTAATTCATAAAGCTAAAGCTATAATTTAATCCTACGTAGGGAAACAATTCCTTCAATAAGAAAAGTATAAGAACAAATGAGGCTAAAATCCCTGAAGAAATAAGAACATTGAGGCTGAGCTAAATTTACCTGGTTCTTATTAAACGAAAAAAGTTTATTCCGATTCTAATGTAGTGGTTGTGTGCCCTCTGACAAGAGCGAGTTTACGCACAGTCTAATCTACGACGGCAACGTGGAACTAGCTTTTGTGCATATAGGCTACTTGCATTCCAAACTGCAGGATTGAATGCAAGTAGCCTATATACACAAATGTAAATACAGATTTGCCGTCGTAGATTAGACTGTTACCCTCTGACAAGGATTGAGATGAATGACTCATAATATACACACAAAGCTACAGACTAGTAAACAAAGTCCACAAAGACAACAGTATAATAATTGTTTAGTCATCATGTACTTACAACGCTTGTCAGTCTTAGTCAGAGCAAAACGGTGGAGAGCTTCATGTGTTTAATTTAGAATAGGGTTTAATTTAGAATATGAGGCCAGCGTCATATCAGTTTAATAAGGGCAATATTTATGTGTTCAGTAATGCTTGATGACTTAATTTATAGGGGTATTTTTTTTTACCATGTCCTAAGGGACCGTCTAACAAAATTCGTATGGAAATTCGTATCAATTTTCATACAGAAGAGGTGTCTTTGTGCATACTTAGAAAGACACTTGTTCTGTTATACAGTTCGATTTATAATATGAATGTTGTGGACGGTCTCTAAGCAATTAGGGCGTTAATCACTTAATTAGTCTCCCTCTTGGACTAGTGTTAACCCGTTAATGCCTGATTCTTATAAAATGGTCACACACGCTTTAACAATCATGAAGCAAAATGCTTCAGGATTGTTAAAGCATGTATGTCCATTTCATTGGACACTAAGCTACTATAGGTCTCCATGTTGCTGTTTTGACTAGGTTGAACCACAATGTTAAAATCTACCCCCATCATTAATATCATCAAAAAGGGACGGTAATTAAGGGGTTGTCGTCTTAGGGACCGTCCGCAAAATTCATATAAATTTTCATACAGAAGAAGTGTTTTTGTGGATAATTAGTATGCACAAAAACACTTCTTCTGTGATGAAAATAATTTGTATAACGATACGAATTTTGTGGACGGTCCCTACGTAATGTGATAACTAATTCTACTCTAGGACTATCAACTTCTGTTTCTTATTGACTTCCTGTAACAGGAAACTGAAAAAGAAGGCGTATGTTTTAGTGACGTCAACATCATCCTATGTGCACGTCATTAATATACCTCATTATATTCTCGAGTATCATTTTAGTTTAGTTTCAACATTTTCAGCATTGGCTTAGGATTCAATTTTTTCTCTTAAAACCACACAGTTTGTGTACATACTATCTATAGTGTTTATCGATCATATGACCAACAAGGTCATATTTATCCAATACATATGACATGTTATTGCGTGAGAGTATTTATAAAGAGTATATAAGCCTCAAAAAATAAACATATCCTCAAAATAACACAAGATGTTGATGGCATTGGGAGTTGTAGTATCAGTAATTTATGATTAAAAAATATGAGAAAGAAGGAAATTATTTTGATGAACAGTTTAAGAGCGCAACCAACCTCCTCGTCCTCAAATGCGAAGAGGTCCTAGGGACAAAATTCGTATCACAAATTGTACCATTTCTTTGTGCATAATGTGCATAGGTACTTATTCTAACTGAAAATATATACGAATTTTATATGGATAACTCAGGAAAAGCAGGTGGATTTTTTGTTGCATAGATTTATGATTGATGTTACGACGGTCACCCCGGCCAGTACTATTTCAAAATTGACGTTGAAAAAAAAAGTCGTCATATGAAGGATTACTTAAATTGTATCGGAAGTAAGACACTATCTGAATTAAAGTCAACCTCCTTCCAAGCGCCTCGTTCGCTGATCAGAGCCGGCTCTGAGTAGCGACAATCAAGAGGCGCTGGGAACGAGCTTGAACTAAAGTTGCACAACATAAGAACTGTAATTAACCCGTGAGAAAACTAAGTATTATTAACCTCGTTCTCAAGGTTTAAAGTTCTTTTCGTAAAATTGTCAATACCCTTGGAAACACTTTGAGTATTGAATATGTATTTTTGTAACAATTTATGTGCGTATATGAGTCAAACTGACAGAGATGTACTATATGTTCACACACGGTTATGTATTGATTAGAAGATCAATTAAATAATGTAATTGGATATGTTAGAACACGGTCAATATTTGGATATAAAGATTTGTGAATGTTTCAAAAATGCATTCTGATTGTATTTGATCAAGGACGTTGTTTTGATGTGGGTTGTACACTGCAGAAAATATGAAGTTTTAGTTTAAGGGTTTTGTCAAACAACCTACAGATATCTGGAGTAATAATCCAGATTTCAGCAGGTTGTTTGATGATTTCTTTAAAAGACAATGTATCTATTTCACCATAGTGTTTAGTTTTAACTGTTTTAAATTGTTGCATTTATGTTTGTGGATATTTTACTATTTTCAATTTTGAAAAAATCTTGTCAAAACTTAGCGTTAGATTGCCTTAGCAGAGTCGGACCTAGAAGTTGGATAATAGTAGCCAAGTGCCTGTGAAGAAGTGTAAAACCATCAAAATTTCAAAGAAATTTTAATAGTTTTACCCTTTTTCGCAGGTGTTTGCCTACTCTTGGATCCATCACTGCTTTGTAGAATTATATTGGATTTTGTATTGGTGCGAAATTAATGTCAACAACCCATTTAGTACCAAAGATGTACGTGATTACCAATCATGCTACAGAATTAGCAGAAATCAAACAGTGATTAGTTATCACAGCGGCTAATCGCTAATCAGATCCGAAGCGACGAAAAAGGCCCTGGTACCTGAGGCACTGGAACGAGTTTGCAAAACTCTAGATAATTTTCGTATTCATACTGTTATTTGGCATTTAGATGACATTTAGATGTCAAATAGGCACATGTTAATTACTATCGGATTATACAGGTTATCAGGCAATGAAATAACAGCAGATTTAGTAGAAATCAAAACAATATTAGAGAGATGAATATAAAACCTTGATTCAAGGATTTTTTATTTATTTTTGTCTTTATTCTGCGGAACTTAAATGCAAGCTCGTTCACCGGGCAATTTGCCTCTTTTTGAATCTTTAAAATGGTCAGGCGTAATATTTTTGTCTCACTATCTGACAATTTTAGAAGCAGACAGACAGTGGAGAAGTGTTAAAAACACAGGCTCGGATCCAGGACATGTTAAAAAGTGTAAAATGGTTTAACACTACTTCATAGAAGAAGTTTGCTTACTACTTTCAAGTTTCTAGATCCGACTCTGAAAACAGGTGTATACTTGAATTACATATCCTCGTGTGATTGTGTTCTTAATTTCAAAACCTTGTGGAAACAGGCACTGTATTTTTTAAGACAGATTACATCAGGAGGGAGATAAGATCTATGTAAGGGACCGTCTCAAAAATTCGCTTAACTTCGCTTCACAATTTGCTTTATACCTATTAATTTTCATCTTAGATGAAGTGTTATTGTGCATACTTTGTATGCACAATAACACTTCATCTAAGTTGAAAATGAAGCGAATTGTGAAGCGAATTTAAACGAATTTTTGAGACGAATCCTAAAAGCACTGAATATGCATTAAAGAGGCTTGTCCTGTTTATGTATACTTCAGTGTCGGATATAGTCTAGTCAGAGCATCACGAAGGAGAAACAAAAGTTTTAATTCTTAATAGCTTAGGGTACGACGATGGTCTTAATTCATATCATCATACCTTAATGGTACTAATTTTCGCGAGTATTTATTTTCACGAGTCCAAAAAAAGTTCAATTCGCGGGTATTAATATTCACGAAAGGCACAAATCTTGGAATAGTAAAATACTCTTTTCTAAGCAAGATGCACAGTCCAGTGTAGCAACTGACGTTAGAATGAGTGTTTGAGATGGCAAATTGAAGAAATTACCAATTTATTTTCGCGAACTAGTATTTTTTGTTTTTTTTCGCGGTTAATTTTCGCGGGTATTTAATTTCGCGAATATGGTTAAATTCGCGAAAACTCGCGAAAATTAGTACCATCAAGGTATATAAATCAATTAAAAATTAATGACTTTCAGGCTCCATTTTACTTCTGTGACTTAGCACAGTGAAAGCATGGTCTGAATCCGCCTCTGATACTATGTATCTTAGGTACCGTCAACACACTTCCATATGCGATTTTGTATCAATTTTCATTCAGAAGGAGTGTCTTGCACAATACTTAGCAGCACAATTTTCTGTGATGAAATTGGTACGATTTATGATACAAATTTCGTGGAATTTCGATCCCTTACCCTGTTTGTACCTCTGATGTGATAGACTAGGGATTTAATAGAAGTTATAAATATTATCTAGATATGTTTATTTTACCCCCTCTCAATTTACAACATATCAGTAGAAATGAACCAAAATTGAAGAATTTAAACGGGGGTTATTGCGAAAAAGTGAAATGTTATTTGACCAACCTCATTCTCTGCGCATCTTGTCGCCACTCAGTGCCAGCTCTGAGTAGCGACAAGAGATGCTGAGAACGAGGTTGGTTAAATGTAATGGTTTTTATATAGAGAAATAAAGAAAGCAATTTTCATGATTCAAAGTTACGTAAGAAGAAGCATGTTTGTTTTGCTATTGATCAGTTGTTGGTCACATGTTTTGTCGTTTCCACAACAACTTAATACAACGAATACAACAAATACAACAAATACAACAAAACAACCGACTACAATACTGTCTACAACAAAAGATACAACAACCATAGAGACAGAAGGTTTGTAAAATCAGATTACACTAGCAACCTCGATTCCTAGACTTCTTTACCTGTTTTATTTGAGTACAGCGGCAAAAGTAAGTATAGGTTTCTTGCTTTCGTAACCGTTCTCAAATAAAAATAGGTAGATTAGTCTTGAGATCGAGGTTGATTATGCTACCTTATTGGTATAAATTTTTGCGGGTATTTATTTTTGCGAATTCAATATCTCGGAAGAAAATGCGAGCATTTATTTTTGCCAATTCGATATTTTATTTAAAAATGTGATGATTTAGCTATTAAATCCTGAATTTTTGTAGAAAATAAAGCAAAATGGAGAAGAATTAAAAATTTGCCGGTATTTATTCTTGCGGATCACTAGTAGTACAACGTTTTGCGCGCACTAATTTTTGCGAATTTGACCAAAATTCGCAATATTCGCAAAAATCTATACCCGCAAAAATTTATACCAATAAGGTATTTGGTTAATCTCAGCCTTGGTATGAAGTTTTGGTGACTTTTTGGTTTGTGGACGGTATCAAATCAAAAGTATTTTGTTGGGTTTATCACTGCGCAAAATCCAGCTGTATCCAGACCTTTATACAGTCCGTCTACTCCCGTATTCAGTCCGTATACGTCGGTATTAAGACATAATGCTAGCATTTTGTCTTAATACGGACGAATACGGACTGAAGAAAAATCCGGATACAGTTGGATTTCGTGCAGTGTTGTTTGAATCTTTTTAGGGACCGTCCTCAAAAGTTGTATGGAAATTCGTATCAAATTTCATACAGAAGGAGTGTTTTTGTGCATACTTAGTATATACAAAAGCACTTCTTTTGTGGTTCCTATTATGAGTGGTTACTATTATGATACGAATTTTGTGGACAGTCCCTTACACAGTAGGATAGGGACCGTCCACAAAAATCGTATAGATTTTCATGCAGAGGGAGTGTCTTTGTGTATACGTAGTATGCGTAAAGTCACTCCGTCTGTGATGAAAACAGTACGATTTTTGATGCACATTTTATGTGGACATAGGATGCCCACATCTTTTTGAAACTTTAAATATATATTTCCAAGACCAGATATGCGAAAATGTGTGGCCGCATGTTTTATTGAAACATCTTCTCCCTCTAAAACATACAGTCACACATTGATAACGTCCAATGTTCAATTTAAATGTTCAGCTGTATGTTTTGTTATGCGGCCGCAATAGAAACCACTATGTCGAAATCACCCACGGTATTTTTGAGACGAACTCTAAAAAGTGGAATATTTTCAAAGCGTTTCTTTAAGCGCTTCTTAACTTGCCGTTCTTTGGCCATGCTTTATTGCCTTAAAATCGGAATAATCAAATTTGACTATTCCGGTTTCAATGAAGTATATCCACGAAGTTCTAAAAACCAAAGTAGTTTGGATTTCCAGAGGTGGATTTAGAACAGCTTTAGTTCTTCACCGCGGTGCTCTGACTATAACTAGACCCAGGGTCGGATCCAGGAGTAGGCAAACACCTACGAAGAAGTGTAAAACGATTAAAAATTTCTTTAAAATTTTAATCATTTTACACTTCTTCGTGGGCACTTTCCTACTATTTCCAAGCTCTGGATCCGCCACTGTAGACCTGCTCCTGATTTCTATTTATCGCTGTTTAGATAACTGGTTTATTCGACTCATTGTAGTTACCACAACACCAGCACCCAAACCTAAACTCCCTGAATGTTGTCTTGCTGGACATCGTGCTGGTAGAAAAGGTTATCATTGTATAGGTTCAAAACAATTTATAAAATATCGTGCCGCTACTATACATTATAATCCAGATTTAAAATTTTATCGCGAACCCTGGGTTGATTATGACTTAGCATTAACTGTACAATATAAATGCGCACCTGATCGTAGAAAGAAACGATTATTTGAGAGGTGTTGTAATCAATATTTAATTAAGTATGGTTGGTTAGAAGAAGGGATGAAAAGAAGAAGACTATCAAAAAAAACTTAACTTTTCCTATGGTCTAATCTAGACTATGGGGAATTTTATGGTGATTTGAATAAGGGTACTTGTTATGTAAAAGAGCCCTAAAAATACCTAGTTTCCTTTGAAAGTTTCCTTTGAAAGCTAGGCAATTTTAGGACTATTTTCCATTCAAGGGGTACTTTTGCAATCATAATTCCAAGGGGCATCGTCCGATTGGTGCGCCCTTAACAGAGTCGGATCTAGAAACTTGAAAATGGTATGCCAGTGCCTGCGAAGAAGTGTAAAATCATTAAAATTTATAATTATAATAGTTTTACCCTTTATCGCAGGTGTTTGCTTACTCTCGGATCCGACCCTGTTTAGAAAGACCTGGAATAGGGTATGCTCGCCTATGGTCTTTATTTTATTGATATATAATTATGTTAATGTATTCCATTAGTCATAAGACGTTTATATTACGTCACTCTAGGACGTATAAAGTCCTTATGACGTTTTTTTAATATATTCACGTTACATTCATCCCAGAAGAAGTGTTTCGTGCGTATTGACGTATGCACAAAAACCCTTCTTCTGAGTAATATTGATGACGATTAACGTCTTGTGCGATCATTTTAAGGACGCTAATATAGTATTTGTTCTTGTACATAAATTTTCCATGACGTCCACAAAACTTGTATAGCAAATCTACGGAATTGGGGACATGGAGTTCTATTTAATTCACATATTGAAACATTGCATCCAGTGAAACGTCGAAAGTAAGCTAGAAAGTTCATGAAAATTAATTTTGTATGAAAATACATAAGCTCCACCGAATTTCATGAAAATGTTTTAGAGGGGAAATATTTTATCGAACTAAAATTTTGTTTGTACGTAGGTATGGATAAAAAAATAAAAAAATATATGCGAAGTGTTTTAATCTAAAATTTTACAATCTTACCAAGATGTTTTAAGAGTCCGTCCCAAAAATTCGCTTAAATTCGCTTCACAATTCGCTTCATTCTCACCTCATATGAAGTATTATTGTGCATACAAAGTATGCACAATAACACTTCATCTGAGATGAAAATTGATATTTATGAAGCGAATGTTGATATGACCAAACAAAAATTACAGTATTGTCATTTTAAATACAATAGTATTCCATGTCCCTCTGAGGGACCATCCACAAAATTCGAACCATTTTCATGACAGAAGAAGTGTTTTAGTGCATACTAAGTATACACAAAAACACTCCGGCTGTATGAAAATTGATGTGAATTTCCATACAAATTTTGTGGACGGTCCCTAATGGGCTTCCGTACACATCGTTTCATTTTTCATAACTGACGAAGTTTCTTAGTGCATAATGCCTTATTCTATCCTATCTTTTCATGTTGAAAATGTCGGGTTTTGACGACTAAATGAGAGTGAGATAATAACAATTGGAGACCCAACCTTACTTTTTGAAAATATTACTTACTACAGGGCCGTAGCAACCATAGGGTCGGGAGGGGGGGGGGGGATTTATCTGGAGACCATTACTTTCAACGAACTGGAGACTAAAGATAATTAATTCGAAATACAAATGTCATTAGCCTTTAAAATTAAAAGTAATGATTGCCCTCTCCATCTTGTAATTGCACACTCTGTGATTGAAGTCCAGCAGCACAAAATGTATCATTTTGTTAAACAGCAAGGACATTTAATGTACATAGTTGTATATATTTCTAAAGTGTATTGTTTGTTTGTACTCTTGTAACATTCAAAATAAAAACATATTTACTTCCATTTCCTGAACGTCAGAAATTGTAAGTTTATTCATTTCCCCATGTACTTTACATACCCTTTAGGGACCGTAGGAAAATTTGTATGGAAACATTTTTTCTTTCGGACGAAGTGTTTCTGCGTCCATAATTATGCACAAAAAACACTTCTAGGATAAAAATGGTTTCCCCACATAATTTTCATACACCCTTAAGTCAGATTAACGACAGTGAGATAAATCCCATCGCATTGAAATTATTGCACTAAATCAGTGTAAAATTTCGAATTCAGTGCGATATTTCAGTGCGATAGGAATTCTCTCTCACTGGCGTAAATCCCGCTTTAGGAACCGTATGGAAAGGTGGAAATTCTTATTAGTTTTTGATATGCTATGGTATGCACAAAAAACACTTCTTCTGAGATGAAAATAGTACAATTCACCACATATGTCTTGAATATCCTTAGGAACTATCTCATTCTATTTCTGATCCAAGGACACGTTTACATGGCAAATCGTTACGGGCGAAATGAACTGTCATGGCTTCTGTGATAAGGTAAATTTCCGACGGAAAAATTTAACCAATCACAGAAGCCATGACAGTTCGTATCGCCTATAGAGAGTCTTCATGTAAACGTGTCCTAAGAAGAAGTGTGTTTGTACATACTTTGTATTTAAGGCGATATTGAAATCAGTTTAGCCGGATTCAAACCACTATGATATGTCTTATCGCACTAAAATATCGCACTGAATTTGAGATGTCGTACTCGTGTGAATGTCAGTGCGATAAATTTTACAAAATCGTGGTTCGAGAAATATACTTGAGTACAAAATCGTCCCCAAGCTCATTTATTTTCTTTGAAAGGAAAGATTCCGTTCTGATCATTATAATAGGCAACTAGTATCTAAAATAAAGTGGTAGATCCAGTCAGATAACACGATGGAGAATGAGTTCCCGTTGTAGAGCGACTAAAATTCTACATACGCTTCTCTCTCCGTTTTGCATCTTTAATTCCTAAAGCCATTGCTTCCCAGAAATGATTTACGAGAACATACTTCTGGACAATCTCCCGTTCTAGATAAAAAGGTGCATTCAAACATAACACGGTGTAAGTACAGTAGTGGATCCGGCCCTAGTTAGTTACAGCAACACGATGATGAACTTAACGTTTTAATTCTTAAAAGCTTTTTGTATGATGACGGTCTTTAGAGACCATCATCATATAGAAGCAGTTCAAGATTAAAGACTAAGTCTCCTTCTACTGCTGTAACTAAGTAAAAGCATTGAGTCCGCATCTGAGTCCGCCTCTGAAGTAAAGTAAGTTGTAACAAGCAAAGCTTATGGGTAAGAAAATGTTGAATAAAAAACCTTTCTGTCATGGCATACGTTACAAAGCGAGACGTCTTGGGGACGAGATTAAGAAAAGTTTTTGGCAAAATAGATCATCTGTTGAAAACTAACAAATTATTCAACAAGTATCCCGCTATTTGTGCCAAAAAACAAACATACCGATCAAGGGTAAGTTGTTCAAACAAACACGTAATTAAACACAAGATTTAGTCCAAGTTCTGAAGGAGACTAAACTTTTTTCTTACCATAGTCACAAAAGTGACTATATGTTATTACGTATAAATAATAAACACAAGGTATTTAACTTTTTTTAAGGCAGAAGGCTCAGCGAGCGCGAAGCGGGAGCTTTCTCATTTTAGCCACACGGGGTTTGAAATCTCGTTCCCGGGTGGTCTAAAAGTTAGCCTTTTAACCTTTTAACGCCTAGTGTCCAATTGAATGGACATACATTCTTAAAAAATCCTGAGGCATTCTGCTTCAGAATTGTTAAAGCGTGTGTGACCATTTTGTGACAATAAAGCGTTTAAAGAAGAAGATCAGTTGTCTTAAAAGAAGTAAGGTCATTCAATAATTGTCTGGAATTCTTTAGTGTCTTTAGAGTGCTAAATCCTTTTCTCAGGTTGTCTCAAAGCAGGACGCAGCGGGATATATAATAGACTGAGAAATTCGTATCAATTTTCATAACAGAAAAAGCTTCAGGATTGTTAAAGCGTGTGTGACCATTCAGATTTGTGCAGGCTATTTGAGAACAATTTATCAGGATCTCTTTATAGATTAGATATTTCGCTTTATTTTACAACAAAGCCTTATGTGTCTCTCTACATAAGAATACAAACGAAAGACCCTGGGAGAGAGATTACTTCCAAACAATTTTAGGAGGCCCGTAATCCTTTCATGCATGTTGTAGTAAAATGGTCAAACATACCCAAACAATCCTGCAAGATTATTAAAGTGTGTATGACCATTTTCTAACATATTATGCATGAAAGGGTTAATGCAGAAACAAGTATCCGTTTTACAGAACACTATAGCAAGTGAATTTTAAAATGCATGCGTAAGGCTTAAAAATCCAAACAAAGATATGTCATTACCGATCGCCCACGTTATGTCACAAGTTAGACAATCGGAAACCTATCCAAGACAATTTGGACATAACCTCCAACACTTGTCGGAAATAGGTAACTTTTCTTTGGTTTTGTCACTTAAACTGTGAGAATAGACCTGACTGAAGTAAAAAGACCAGACTGGAGTTACACTGCATAATATAATAAATGGATTGTTTGTTGAATGAATTCTTTAAATGATGACATACCTTTCCATGTAGTGTTGTTAAGAGTTCTATTCAGAGGCGGACTCAGAACATTCGGAAGCAGCCATCTGTACGTGTTCTTCAAATTATGTGTTCGGTAAATATTTGAAATATTCCTACAGAAGTGT
>JAUCNQ010000240.1:0-14290 GCA_032352715.1 Bougainvillia muscus | reverse complement strand
GCTCTAACTTGCCTAATCCACAGGCCGTTGTGCAGTCAGTCAATGGCTCCGAAAGGGCTAGATACGCTGCATTGAAAACGCACAGGAGTGGAATTTCGGATCCGAGAGTCTCCAGTGAGGTTCGAACCCTCACCGCTCTGGTGAAAACCGAGAGTGCTACCACTACACCATCGCTGCACACATAGATTCGAGACTTCAAAAAGTTAAGCCTATTATTAAGACTTTGGACGACAAAATATGTTATTATTTACAAAGTACAGTTAGCTATTTACAGGGTGGCCACATAGGCTGGAAAAGCTGCAAAAGCTGCAAAAGTTGAAAATGCTGGAAAAAGGGCCTTTTTGCAAAAAAAGCTGGAAAAGCTGGTAAAAGGATAGGGTTTTCACGACCTTGTCATAAATGATGTACTTGCTTATATGTTCTGTTCTGCAAATGTTTTTTACGACGATCTAGAAGCATGCAATGTCAAATTTTTCCATCCGGATAACCTTTTCTTGTGCAAATCTTCGTGCAAGCCCGCTATAGATACAGGCCTAATTTTGCTACACAGTCGTCTGATATGTCACAGTGATTTCATCATATTGAATCAACTGCGTTAAAATTTAGACTGGATTTTCATAGCTTTTTTCCCCTTGAAGCTGGAATTTCATATACTTTTATGGGGGAAAAAGCTGGAAAATGATCTATTATTGGGGGGAAAGGCTGGAATTTTCTAAGAATCTAAAATCTAAAAGTCGGTAAGATTTAAGGCTTAAATCAGAGTTTGTCTCAATAATTCGCTTTAATTCACTTCACGAATCGTATCATTTTCAACCTCGATCCCATGGCTTATTTGCCTTTTTTTTTGAGGACGGCGGCGAAAGAAAGCACCGTCCTCAAAAAAAAAATAGCAAAGAAGCCATGAGATCGAGGTTGTATCATTTTAATTCCAGAAGAAGGTTTATCGGGCATACAAAGTATGCACAATGACTCTTCTTCTGAGATGAAAATTGTTATCAATGAAGTGAATTTTTTCTCCTAAAGTGAAAATATTCTCCTTGAACTAATTTGGGGCATTATACAGACTTTGGGCGTCAAAAAATGTTATTATTTATAAGGTTTGATTTGCTATTTATTGGACATCCAAAAGTCTATCACATTTTCTCCTAAAGTGTTAACGAAGTGTCTAATTTACTTTTCCGTAACTAATTTAGGGCATTATACAGACCTTAGGCGTCCAAAAATGTTATTACTCAGCGTAGTTACGGACAGTACCACAAATTTCCGTTTTTCGTTCGTTTTACACGCGGGTAAATTGCGTTTTTCGATCCTGGTGGAGTTATATTGCGGGTTTTGTTCTTTTTGCAAAGGTATAGGCAAGAAAAAGGAGATCTGATAAGAAAAAATTTATTAGTGAAAACATAGGGCAAAATAGACTTTAAAGTTTCAAAAATCGGGGAAAATCGGAATAACTTTAATTCCACCGGATGCACTTACTTCAGTCACATTACTTTGAAATAAATTTGTTGCATTTCATCAGACAATAAAAGAAACTTCGAACATTAACTGTCTAAAATCCGATAAATTTTTTAAAAATCCGATTGTCCGATTTTACGAAAACTCTTATAATTCGAGTAATGTGCCCTAATCAATTTGACCCGGCTTTTTCTAAATTAGTTAGGGGAAGAGGCTTGATTTACATGCCCCATAAAGTGACCAATCAAAGGCCTTCCGGTGGAATGACGAATACATCTAGTTTGGTACAGTCCGTAACTAGCCTGAGTATTTATAAGGTTTGGTTTGCAATTTATTGGGCATCCAAAAGTATGTCAGATTTTAAAAAAGAAGTGTTAAAGAAGTACTCCTTCAACTTATTTAGGGCATAATTCAGACTTTGGGCGTCAAAAAACTCAAAGGCATTCTACCTTTTGCCTAGTTTGTTACACAAAGTCTTAGCACATTATATACTACAAAGCATTTTTTAATCTGGTGTCTTTTTACAGCTGTATAGATCCCATATAGATTCCACGATATTCGCAACAATTTTTAAGCAGGAGTATCTTTTGTGTTAAAAATGATACGATTTCCGATACGAATTTTGTTGAGGGTCCCTTAGAGCGACTCTTAGAGCGATTTATTCTCGCTATTGGAGACTCATTTTTCGTACCTTGCGGGAATCTTCTACTCCCGCTCAGAGTTTTAGTTTTGGAACGTACACACACAAAAGTAAGTAGAAAGTGTTTTGTAGAAAGATCTAAGAATTTGATAGTTGTTCATTGTTAAATCGTTACTTTGTTTAAAAAGTGATTATCATCTATCTGTTCGTTATTATATAGGTTCCGGGAGTCCGAATGGTGTATCATTCTTCAACGGGTCAAATTTGCTCTTGCGGGTGGGTGTTCATTAACTCCTTTAGGGGTGTTACATAACATCTTTGGGGTGTCCACAGCACCGAAAAGGGTGCCAAATAAAAAGTCCAATTAAGAACACCCTCTGAGGGTGCGGGTGATCAATTACTCCTTTAGTGGTGCTTAAGCACCACCCATAAGAGTGCTAAATGAAAGTCCAATTTAGAACACCCTGAAGGATGCTAAGTTCAAAGGGTGCCATATCGCACCTTTTGGGGTGCTATATACCACCTTTTGGGTGGCTATGTAGCACCCCTAATGCATAGCACCTTACAGGGTGTTCTTAATTGGACTTTCATTTAGCACCCCTAAAACTATCAGTGCAGCTTTGTAAAAATTCAGGCTAGGTACGAACAGTACCAAAACTGGTGCCTTTGATCGGTCACTTTATGGAGCATGTAAATCAAGCCTCTTCCTTTAACTAATTAAGGAAAAGCCGGATCAAATGGATTAGGGCACCATTACCCGAAATATAAGATTACCAAAACTCTAAGAGTTTTGGTAAAATCGGATTATCGGATTTTTAAAGAATGGATCGGATTTGGACGGCTAATGTTCGAAATTTTAATCGCCCCGGCTTTCTCTTTGAAGGTCTGATGAAATGCAACAAATATATATCAAAGCGATGAGTGTGTAGTTGGTGCGTGTGGGAACTAAAGTTATCACGATGTTTTTAAAGTTTTCGCCAACAATGAGAATTTTAATATATCAGATCTCCTGTTTTTAGCCCATAACTTTGTAAAAAGAATGAAACCCGCGATGTAACTCCTATAAGGATTAAAAAAATTCAATTTACACAAGCCACGAACCCAGCGCCGTTTATCTCCTTTTTAATAATCAAAAAGAGATAAACGGTACTGGGTTCGAGGTTGAATTTTCCCGCGTGTAAATGAACGAAAAACCCAAATTTGTGGAACTGTCCGTAACTATGCTGAATATAAACCTAATCAACGAAAAAATAATCGTTAGTTGATTCACTATATAACCGTCATTTGATCTCTCATCTCTAAAATAGATCACAACCTTTTTAAAACTTATCTATACTTCGGCTCACGCTGCGAATATAGTGTCATATTTCAAAATTTATTCTAGCTTGTTATTAAGTGCAAACAGTCTGAGAGAAATATAAACAAGTCCAGTCGTTGTAGTTGACAACGGATTTCATTACAATGAGGTAAAAGTATATAGTCCAATAGATTTCAAGCGCTTGTATCATGTATTGGAGACGTTTGATAAACATTGGGACCGAAATTACAGTTACGCAAATATTTATAATGTGATTCTTATATGACAACGTATATGACAATGTTATGAACGCCGATAATTTTTATTTTATTTTTTGTTTTTGTCTTTGTACGTTTTCGATCCATTTATATTGTGGCAATTTTACACAACACAAAACTTTGATTTTCTTTAAAGAATGTCTACGTCAATAAGATACAACGACACAGCCAAGAAAACGTTATTTTTGGTATCTTTAAGAGTACTATTTTCACCACATATGAAGTATCTTTGTGCATAAGTATGTCCAAAGTTATTACATATGAATGGAAATTAATGCGAATTTTATTGGCGCATGTATGACGAGATGGTTAAATTTATTCTCATTCTCATGTTGATTTCTAATGTGACCAAATCATGGACCAATATGATTCGAATATTGGAAGATGTAGTTTGTCGGTCTAGTTATACTGTATTCGTTATAAGTTAGCAAGGTTTATCATGTCATAGACCTGATAATTCACGTTGGGCGACGTTTCGAGAGATCTTTCTGTCATCAATCGGGCAATAAAATATGGAAAGATGGATCGAAATATGTGTGATCAGAAACCAATTTATTAACAAATTTACTAAATACAAATCGGATTGAGAAACGTGTGATCAAATGAATAAAATATGTTTCCTAACGTAACTTAGGGTTCTTCTCAAAAATCGCTTTAATTTGCTTCACAAATCGCTTTATTTTTACCTCACATGATGTGTTATTGTGTACTATTTACATGAGATGAGATGAAAATTGACAGGAATGAAGCGAATTTATATCGTGAATTTTTGAGACGGTTCCTTACATGGCGTCTGAATCCCCTTGACAATCCATTACCCTAACTGAACTACCAAATTAATTTCTTGATCTAAATGGGAATTTCAAGGGTAATGGCTTATGGGACACATGGGGTTTTAGACGAAACATGGAAATAAAATGATGCATTAGTTATTTAGCAAAATGTTAAAAGATTTGTTGCTTTTGTTATTGTTTGTGTGTATAATTTCATGTAAACAAGACTGTAAAAAGACACGAAATGCAATTGCAGACGTTTTATCAAAAGCACAATTACCAGGTAACTTTCTACTATTTTAAAATGGTGATAGCTAGGATATCCAGTAAAAAAAACAAAAAAACATTTAAGGTACTCCAATGGAAAATCTGAAATGATATTTGAATATCTTCAATCATTCAACTCATTGCCGCTGTGATTTCCAATCATTGTTGTTTGATTTCTGTCACTTTTGTACGCACTGAATGTTGATAAGACTCAAAGGTGGACTCAGAACATGATTTTGCCTAGTCACAACACTGAAATGGAGATTCAAAGCATTCTCAAAGTGATCAATTCTAATAGCTTTCTGTATGAAGATGGGTCTAAAAGAGACCATCATCATACGGAAGGCTATTAAGAATTAAAACGTTTAATTCTTTCTCGTGTTGTTCTAACTAGGGCTGGATTCGCCACTGTAAGAGGTTGTAGAACGTTCAGGTTTTATATCAGAGTACGTTCTTTACTCTCTTTTTCATAATATTACAAAAGGACAATCCACCATGTACACCTATGGGATAATCAATCTTATGTTATATTAAGTTGATTATTCCAAATAACATACATCGGCCCTTGCATCTAATGCAATGTGTGAAGAATGATGTGTTTGGCCCTTTCTCTGCTGTCTTTGACATTTAGTCGTAGACCTTATTATCGGAATAAAGATTTCTGGAGATACATAATCTAAAATACAAGAAAATGTTGAATAAAGGAAGGATGGCTGCCAAAGCACATACTGCATGAAAAGTTAAGTTCAACGATTTTTCAAACAACCAGCTGAAATCTTGAGTTGTACTCCAAATTTCATCAGTTTGTTTGATAAAATTATAAAAGTAAAACATTCTTTTTATTGACAACACAGTTGATTGCTTAATAATGACGCACTTGAGAATGAAGCTCTTCTTCAGCTTATTAGACCCAAGTGATTTTCATTTAGATGATGTTGGGAATCCAGTAACTACAGTAACTTGTCCCTTAATTATTGGTGTTGGTGAAACATTAGATCCTGAGAGAAAATTAACATCAACAACACTTTTGAAAAAAATTCTAACAACGACAAAAGTAGTTACTTGTAAACCTCTTCAAGCTGATGGAGAATTTGATCTGAAAATATCGACGTATTTAGATAGCTCTTATAGTACATTGCTCCCTGTACAAGTTGCTCAAGAAGCAGGACTCTCAGATAATGTTTATTATGAGATATCTTTACGTAGCGAGTATAAAGAATTATTGGTAACTCCTAAATACTGTTATGCTACAGCATACCCTAATCCAAATGACAAAAAACGATATGTGTTTTTAAAAAATGGGTGAGTAAAAGTTTCTTCAGTCAGTGCGGTCTACCAAAACTTTTTACCTTGAAAGTGGTACTTAACCCTATATTATGCACCAGAGCCACAAAATATAATGCTATGCTAAGTAATAACCTCTTTCTGTGTAATACTCTGGATCTTATAGTAATAGTTCTACTGTATATTAAACTGTTGGGTACATAGGTACGGTTACATTCGATCTGGAGACTTGTATAGTAGTAAGTTTAGTCTTAATTAGAAGTAGCAAGGATTAAACCCACACTGCAAAGTGCTAACCAACGTCCTATATCGGTAGAAGGCTATAGCGTGGCGAGAGAATCTTCTGGCACTCGTACAGAGAATGTTATGTGATTCATTAAATGGAAGTAGTGAGGATTGAACCCACACCAGCCCCTACTGTTTATAGAACAATGCTCTAAACAACAACCTATTTCAGCAAAAAGTTCGCATGGTGAGAGTCATGGTCAAAGCAACTAGAACTATTAAATCAGATCGTGTTTAAAACCCTGACGATGTGTAAACAATTTTGATTTTGGTACTCCATTTTTACTACTTTGACTATCTTTAATGCATCTCTATCTGGGTGACAGTGTTTGTTGTTTACGAATTAATTTTACTCGTCATTGATTGAGAGTCATTACTTTTTTAATAGTATATTACAAAAAATTATCGTTAGCCTTTCACAGCCTAACGATCATTTCTTAACTATTAAAAAATACTTAGCTTCAATCTATGTCAGTGACTATACCTTTTCATGTTTATTATAGATGCCCTCTAGACGAAACGTATCAAATATATCCTTCAACAGACGTACAGAAATATCGATTTAGTATTGAAAGTTTTCGATTCATTGGGACACGATCAAAACAGTTTTACGTTCACTGCGAAGTAACGATTTGTGACATCGCGTTCCAAGACACGTGCAATAACAAATGTGAAAATGATATGCCACGCATGAACCAAGTACAAGCTAGCAGTCGAACGAAAAGAGATCTTGAAACGAAAGGTACATGGATTGTTTTTAATAAAAACTTCTTTAGTCTTTTCCCTGAATTTAGGCTGTTTGTTTCACATCAAGTATAAGACACTAGCCATTAAAACACACACTCGATCCCAACACTTTTTGCCTTGCGTCTTTCTTCGTGAGACTAATCAATTAAAGGACCATCCAAGATATTCGTCTTAAAATATGCATCAATTTTAATTCCGAAAGAGTGTCTTTGTGCATACTTAGCATGTACAAAGACATTTCTTCTGCTATGAAAATGGTACAATAATTTCCGATACGAATTTTGTCTAACGTTCTTTTACTTAACTTCAATGTTATAAAGAAGGGCGCGCTGAACACTTCATTAAGACTATTACCCACTAACAAAAATACACTACATCCCAGTTCTCGCGATCAACTTAGTACCCGGAATGTACATTTATCGATATTTTTTATCCACTATGGCACCTAACAATAAAGATTTTAACATTTCGAGACGAAAGCTTTTTAACTCGCCAGTTTAAGAAGGTTTAATAAGTTTTTTAATAAGGTGAAATACCCAATCCTGATACAAGGGCATTTTGGATCATTATGATTCAGTGGAAGGCGAGATTGGTAAAATACCCCTATGCATGTCGTTGTTTGGAAGCTTGTTCTTAAGTGAAAACTCCATATCTAACTTGAGATTGGCTTAGTTTCAGAACTGAAAACTTTGGATGGTGATAGTAGCTATGGTGCAGTTTCTAAAACAATAGAGTTTTTTTTCATGACGTCATTACATTTTGGTGACGTTAGCATTTTGTCGTATACGACTTTTCAAGGGAACGGGAACTGGAAATGACGTAATGGCTGTATATGACGACCTGAAATTAGTCATGTGGATTTATATACCTAATATGAAAGAACGTGGCACGGGTAATGCACCTGCAATGTTTCAATGCCTAAAGTCATTGGGAACTTGAGTTATAATTGCTCAAAATTTGTAAGGATTTGACTGTAATTAACCGAAATTTTGATAGGTCAAGATAGATCTTGACTAATGACCAATAACTTTTGTTCTATTAATCATATGACTTTGAAACTTTGCCAAAACATGTAAAATAGATTTATATTAAAAGTGACTAAGTTTCAAACGCTAAAATGAAGTATCTAAAACATTTCTGACAGGAGGATCCAGTATACGACAAAACACTGACATCAGCATAAGGTAATGAGGTCATGATAAAAATTTACATTGTTTTAGAAACTACATCATAGCTGCTATAACTATGCAAAGTTTCAAGTTCTAAAACTAAGCCAATCTTGAGTTAGATGGAGAGGGGAACCTCCACTTAAGAACAAGCTTCCAAATAACGACATGCACAACCCCGCATAAGGTTTCTCGCATTTTTACACGTAAACACGAGGTTTGGTCTATAATCCACTAGTAGACCCACGCTCAAAAACTTTTGAATACCCGAGGCAATATCAATTAAACTTGGCACATATATAAAACTTACCAAGATGAACAATTTGGTCGATTTTTTTTTGCTTACGTCATTGTTATTTCTATGACAGCATCACAAAGTTTTCAAAAACGTAATATGTGTGTCTGAGAAAATCTGTTTGAAAAAAGATTTTGTCGATCTGTTTTCGGTTTTCGCTCTGAGAAGAATTGTGCTTTATAAATCAGATCGGATTTTATTCGAAAACTGACAAACTGTTCCGAAATTTTCCCCGAAAGTTGAAAAATCGAAAAAATCGGGAAAAAATCGGGAAATCGGTAAAAACAACTAGTGGATTCGATAGAACATCTAAAATTGAGACTTTTAACCAAGTTTCAATTCAAAATATTGATATTACCGGAAGTTATGCCTATTTTTAACTTTTAAAATTTAGAGGCATTACTGGAATGCAAAATAAGTGGGTCTGACAGCTAAAATTTTGAGAGAATGTAGCTAGATAGTATTGAGTGAAAGTCACAAAGTTTGGTTGCCATCCGAAAATTTACCGAAAAGTTACGAACGAACATATCTGAGATGGGCCTACTCGGCTCCCCTAGGCGAGGTAGGGTTTAGACACTTTGTTTTTAGACACTTTATTTTTAGCACTTGACGTTTCTCTTGAATGTGGACAAGATTTTATGTCGGTAGCTGTTAAGAAACCACTACCTAACAACGTGTTGGCAGAAAAACTTCATTTGTTAGATACTACTTGCAAACCCAGTGAAAATTCTACACATGTATTTATAACTACAAAAACATTTTCTTGTGGCACAAAGTTTACCAAAAATGGTCTCACAGCAATTTATGAAAACGTCATATTGGAGAAGCCAAACTTCATTATAACACGCAAGCCACTTCTGGAAATCCCATTTAAATGCTCGTACAAGTTAAAATCGGTAACCTCCGTACAATCACTGGCAATACATTACGAGACGCCTTCGTTAGGGTTTCGAAGTCGTGCTTTTGGAACATACACTGTAGATATTAACCTGTTTCAAGATAGCAGTTTCAAAGAAAAATCCAAGGAAAATGTTGTTCAAATTGACTCTGATAAGGATATGTTTTTTGAAGTTAAAATAAACAGTCCGCAGTTGAAATTAGGATTGTTCTTAGATGAATGTTTTGGCTATCCAGCGAGAAGAAGAAATGACCGCGAAGAATATGCTTTTATAAGAAACGGGTAAGATCAACCTCGTTCCTAGGATCTTCATCTTCCCATTACCCATATTATTATTATCCCTGATAATGGGGTTTGATTGGGATTTCTCAATAAAATATCCAACCATACTACTGTTGAGGGTTCGGGACAAGACCCTCAGGACCAGTTGAGGCGGAGAATAATAATATGGTTTACTCCAAAGTTTTTATTATTGTAAATAATAATTTCATTGCATTACGATTATTATTTTTGTTCTTAATATTTTTTGTGACAGGACATGCATTGATAACAGTGTATATAAGCACTGAAGCATTTTATATCCTGTATAAATATTGTTTAATAAATAAATAAAAATAAACATAATTTGATTTGAAACAACTACAAGTATTGTAACAGTTTCTGGATTTTTCTATTTATTTATTACCACGAATTGGCTTATTTAGGACTTTTAGCCGCATAGCGGTCAAATTCGCTAAAACTTGGGTAAATTAATATTCGCGAAAA
Organism: Bougainvillia muscus; assembly: GCA_032352715.1. Lineage (NCBI taxonomy): Eukaryota > Metazoa > Cnidaria > Hydrozoa > Anthoathecata > Bougainvilliidae > Bougainvillia > Bougainvillia muscus. Next base: position 4,140 of record JAUCNQ010000240.1, on the reverse strand, counting down.
TGTCTACCCTTACTCTTAGGTATACATAATGACACTTCTTCTGATTGATACAGAATGTCATATTATTACTTTTCTAGATGTGGTCTTGATGACACGTTGAAATTCTACAAAGTAAAGGGTAATGGAGCAGTAAGATTTAGCTTGAAACCATTCATGTTCAGCGACAACACTTCTTCTGTGATAATAAATTGTTACGTCACAGCCTGTAATGCGTTAGATAAATGGTCAAAGTGTCGAAAAGGATGCAATGAAGAATAAAGCAGTTATGAACAAACACTGAAGTTGTTTTAAATGATGATGATGATGATGATGATGATTAGATTTAGAGTAAAACGAATAGTTTGTGAAATAATATCAGAAGCAAAAATATCTGCAAAATACGACTAGCAATAAGCCGGAACTACCTTAAGTGTATTAATTTCCGCGAGGTCTATGCAGTGAACATTCTAACTTACTTTTTGTTTCGATCTTACTTCCTTAAAAATCAACATACTGAAATAGGTTTGTAAGTATGAAATGTTTTGACAGTCTTAGGTCAATACTATAAAGCTACTTTGAATTAAATATAAGTCTGGTATAAATGTCTTCTTATATCTGGTAACTAAAAACTCGTATGTAGTGGACACGTTTTTCTTCCCAAGGACATTTCGTTTGCAAGAATACCCTAAAAATCGTGACTAGTACAATATAATCATTCTAAATGGTTACACATTATTAAATAATTCCAGCAGCGTCTCCAGGGCTTTCCACTTTAGCACAAAAGCGACAGACCATGGATAGAATGTTGGTTAACATCCTGAAGAACTTGAAACAATCCTGTGTTAACTACATACAATAATGTCATCCAGGTATTTGTGAAACGGAAGTAGTCAATCTCTACAGGATTTTTTTTTTTGAATATTGCAATACAAAGTAAAATCATTTAACCTCGTTCCCAGCGCCTCTTGTCGAAGAAGAACTTCTTCGTCCCCGCGGCTCTGAGTAGTGACCAGAGGCGCTGGGAACGAGGTTGGGAATCATTATAACCAGGGGATACAGACGGATTAAAGAGCCGAAGAGGTGATATTATAAATCATATTATACATACATCTTGTTAGCAGTATATTGATAACAGTAACTACAACATATCAATAGTGATATTTACGCCCATAACTAAACAAACACTAGACCCGCATTCAACACACTGTATGCCCTCCTTCACTACGATGGTTCGACGACAGGTTTCAGACTTAAATAAAGGTTTACCTGAAAAAGTCTATTTAAATAGTGTAATTATCATCTGAGATGACGTTTCATTCTGCATACAAACTCTTCTTCTGAGAATAAAATTGACGGGAATGTTCCAAAGTTATAGATAAGAAGTTCAACTTTATCTTTCACGGAGCACAAAACCTCAATAGGAAGAGTTAAACGCAAATCCTACCTTAAGGACATTAACTGTTGCGGACATCAACTTTTGCAACATTAACTTTTGCGAATTTGGCTTGAACTCACAAAAATAAATGTCGCAAATTGCAGCTTCCCTGAGTGAATCGCAAAAATAAATGTCACAAAATCTGTGAAAATATGGCTAATCGCAATAATTAATGTCGCAAAATGCAAGAAAACATTATTAATCATAGAAGCCTGAGATCGCAAGCTTTTATGTCGCGAAATTCATAAGCAAGTCTCAATTCGCAAAAGTTTATGTCGCCAAATTCCTAATTACACCTTGATTCGCAAAAGTTTATGTTGCAAAACTCTGGTCTTTTTTACTTTCGATTCGCAAGAATTTATGTCGCAAAAATTAACGTCCTTAAGGTAGAAAAACATAAGTAAAAAATTGAAGCTAGTAAACTTTAAATGTAGTTTCTATTGAATACTAAAGAAATGAATACTGACAATATGTAATCTCTAAAACTCATGGGAAAAGTGCATTGTAAGATTTTTCGCAAGATAATTGTGGACGTAACATATAGATTCGTCCACAAAACTCCTATGGAAATTTGTGTTAATTTTCCTTCAGAAAAATTGTCCTTGTGCACACTAGACACTTCTTCTGTGAAGAAAATAGAAAATGTCACTATAAAGGTTTGTGAAGAATGGTATTACTGTCATCAAAATACATGCAATAGTGAACTTAACGCACCTTTTTCCTATGGTGCCAACGATCTTTTCCGGTTTGTCCTTTGGGTTTACGATTTAACCATCTACTACGACCAGCTTTTCCAATTATCTCATGCTTTTTATCAATGTTGGACGCTCTTCCAATTACAGCTAATGAATTCAAATCGACAGTTAACTGTTGCCGCTTACTTCGTTTATTACTAATGCACTTTAAGATAGCATTTGTTCCATCCTTACGAATCAGAGTTGCATACATGCCAGCTGCCCTACAATGAACGCCACCTTCCCCTGCATTACTTTCAATACTATGAACCATGGTTCCAAGCGGTAAAAACGATAAAGGATAAGCATCTCCAGGGATCATTCGCGCTAAAGATGCAGGTTTCCCACGATATGAAGTTAAGATATCACCCACTGTGGCTTCATGAGGACACAGAATTAACTTTGTTTGATTACAACTGTTACCGGCGACTAGTGCAATGTGAGCAGTACGAAACGGATCATAACCTATGTCAAGTATTCGGTCTTTGATTACTTTTGCTTCTTCTCCTTCTTCGGTAAGCGGTACACGAACACTATCCACTATTCGAAAATTTCGTTGATGACCACCACCCTTGTGTCTAATTTTTATTCTTCCATCTGTTCCTCTACCACTTTTGCCTTGATTACGATAAAATTTGCCATCTAATAATCTTCGAGGGAGACGTTCTATTTTCATATCAGGTTTTTTAATTCTGGTTTTAGACCATTCTGTCTGACCTGATTGAATAGATGTAAGAAAGATGCCACGATTAAAGAACGAAGTTTGTACTGTTCCTTTGATAGTCCGGATCAAAATAGCTTCGGTGATCAGAGTTCTGCATGCGGATGTTAGATATGACATTATCTAGATATCTAGAGAGAAAAGGAGGTAATTTCCAATCACATCTTTGTGGGTTCAATCCCCGCCAGAGTCCGTAGCTCAATTTGGAGCTTTAAATAGAACCAGGACCCGAAACAGGACCCACTCTGATAACAGTGTCTCGACATTGAATTGGCCATCCTGTATAAATAATTGGAAATAATAATAATAATTTACGTTCTCAGGAGTAAGGAAAACAAATGAGTGAAAATATAGCAGAAAGACATAAACTGATTGGTAGTTGAATATTAAGTAACCTATCTACAAGCCATCTCCTATGTTTCTTTGAAAACTAGGTATTTCTGAGACTTTTTTTACATCAACTTCCCTCCTATTCTAGATTAGACCCTGTTCATGGTAGGTCTTTAAAAATACCCATAAAATAAATGGATATAAAACGCTAAACGCTACCATTCTACCTGTCACAAACCACATAGTAGATACCTTAATGGTGTATATATTCACGGGTACAAATTTTGGCGACCACCCAAATTTTTAATTTTGCGGGTATATTTAATTTCGCGAATTTTAGCGAAAGTTACATTTCGCGGGTATGAAATTTCGCAAATAGAGAAAAAATACATTAAGTGCAAAAAATTTCGGACTTAAAAAGTCAAATATTTTGGTTTGGGGTGTAAATAAAAAGGTCGTAAATAATTAAGTGCAATGGGTGATAAGGGTGATAAGGGTGACTAACCTTCATGCTCTGGTCACTTAATTCCTGGTTAACCACCTTCTCGCGGTGCACCTGTTTCATACAGAGAGTTACTCCAGGGTCCGATTAAGGGGCGGAATATCCCCTGGGCTGTGCCCGAAGACTGGAAAACTGTTGGAAGATTGGAAAACTGCTGAAATGAAATGGTTTTTCTTGGGGGTACATTTGAGGAGACAAGATCTGTGAGATGGTGTCTCTGTAAAAACACCCTGAAGAAACCTTTAGCAAGTACTTCAGTACTCAAGCTTAACACAAACATTCTTATGACACAACAAAAAACCCGACCCCTAGTCCGGGTGTACAATCAGGGGTGCGTCAGTAATCTGCCCGATGGAAAAGAAAAACAAAAACAAAAGACGAAAAAAATGGAAAAAGTCAAAAACCCTGTAAAAAAGAAATTAAACATTGCTACTTGGAA
>JAUCNQ010000130.1:0-14290 GCA_032352715.1 Bougainvillia muscus | reverse complement strand
ACACTTCTGTAGGAATATTTCAAATATTTACCGAACACATAATTTGAAGAACACGTACAGATGGCTGCTTCCGTACAAACCAATTTTGAGGGCAATACGAGGAAATATTGACTGACGTTTTAAGTACAGCCGGAGCTCGCGAGCGCTGTGCGTAAACGGAGGTCAATATTTTCCGTATTGCCGTAAGAAATCAGTTTGTATAGGGATTATTACCTGGATAAAACTATGAAAAATCCTTTTTTCTCCCATCCTTTGTTTTTAAAACGCAGTTTATCAGCGCAATACTAATATTTGGAACGTTCAAATTTCGAACAAAATCTTTTTTTAGCAACAACATTCGATTTAAAAAATTGTCGATTGATTGAGATTGTCTACTCACGGCGGGCAAAATCAAGGATCAAAAGGTGCCACTTAGAAAAGTAAGGAGTGTTTTATTTATTTTACGCTTAAAAATTAAAGATTCATGTCAGAATTAACTTGATATTGTTTGTAGGAATCAAGCAAAGGTAAAAAAGATGATAATGCTTCCATTTAAACCCATTTATAGACGTTTTCAGGGGGAAGTAGGTACAGCTCACGTGACCTGCAAATTTTCGATTTAAAATCGCATTTATTTCGCTTTTTTCAGTTGGTCCAAATGAAAGATCTTGAAAAGTTATGCGGAAAAATGGTATTACATTAGAATTTTCGATCACTCAGGCAATTTTTATAATGTTTTAAAAATCCAGTAATCTGATTGGCTAATTGCATCAAAACTTTAAACCTGGATTTTTCGGCTTCAGAACATATAACTGGCTGGAGTGATACCAGTTTTCCTCATATTTTTTCTAGACCTTTCGATTGAAACATATTAGATTTTACAAAAACACTTTTTACAAATTTCGATAATTTCGCTGACGTTATAAATCGTCACGTGGTTAAAAAATTAAATCTCAAAAACTATAGGATTTTTGAATTTCGCTTGTAGTAACCAAAAAAACGTCATAAAATTTAGTACATCAACGGTAGTAAAGATATTCGTCTCGACCAATCAATCACAGGCTCGATCCCAGGGAATTTTGACTCTTTCTGATTCTTATCGACTATCCAAATAAAAAGAAAGATACAAAATGCGCTGGGATCGAGGTTGCAATCAATCAGAGTTCGCCATTTCCGCCAGTGTGAATATTATCCACATTAAATAACTTCATTCGTAAGATTTCATCGTCAGCATCATTGACCAAAGTCTGGCTTTCATACCATTATTGGAATTGGAGATATTCAAATTTAGATTTTTGCAGGGCACTCTTTGCGGGACATCTTCACGGAAGTTAATGACACCTTTATACTCCAAGTTTTTCCCGCCATCTTCGCGGCCAAATACTGAGCTAAACTAATTACATGCACGAATTAGTTTATATTGTTCGCGCATCCAGGTAATAAAAAAAATTCATTATTATTGAACATTAAGACAAACGCTGTGATGACTTCGAAATTATTGTTTTGGTATAACTGTAGCAGCGTAATTTGGATAGGAATTTAGTCTTACTAGGACCTCCTCTTTTGGAGATTTAAAAAAAAAATCGATTTGATTAAAAAATCCGGGAATGTAAATTCAATCCACTGTGCAGAAGAAAGGTCATTAACTTTCATAGTCGTTATTTGGAAGCTTGTTATTAAGTGGAAGCCCTCCCGTCTAACTTAAGATTGCCTTAGTTTTAGAACTAAAATCAGAAAAATAAACAGGAAGAAAATTGTCTTTAACACTTGTAAGGCAGAGAAATCGGTAAAGGGAGTACATTTTCAGGGATTCTAGAGACCTAAACTTCTAGAAAAAAAATTCTAGGTCTCCCCCAACCATAGTGGCGCCTCCGAAAGTCGGTACATCTCTTCCCTCTCAACTTTGGAATAGTTTGATTCTGGGGAACTTCATGGTGTTTCAAGTAGCATTCATTAGTCATCACTGTAGAAAGGGCACCGTGTAAAAATAATCCCCATAAAGTCGGTGAATGACAGACTCTTAGTAAGAGAGGCATTCCAGAAAGGGTGGAAGAGCTACAAAGGGGAGATCTTAGCTAAATTCCGCCATTGGGTGATTGTAACTTGAGTAGGCTGATTTGAGATGAACGGGCTGAATTGAGTCCTGATAAATACACTCTTTAAGCATGGTCTTTTGAACATTATCTACTGTAAACTTTTAAAAACATGCTACTGTATTATCTAAGGTCTTAACTCATTCAGTGCCGCCAGCATCTTAGATAACAAATCATTGATTGATTTTTGCTACTTTTATAACAGAAATCAAACAATGATTCAATCACTGACATTCGGCACCGAAGTAGTTAAATCATGTGTTCTCACGCATTAAGATACAATTATATACGTAGATGAAATTTATATAAGTTCGTTATCAATAGATCTAATCCTCTAACACTGTCAATAACATTGGGCAAACATTGGACAGTGGCGGATCGAGCCCTAGTCAGAGCAACACGATGAAAAACTAAACGTGTTAATTTTTAACAGCTTTTTGTTTGATGATGGGTCTAGACCCATCATCATACAAAAGCAATTAAAAGTTAATGAGTTTGAGTCTCCATTGTACTGCTGTGACTAAGTAAAAGCATGTTCTGAGTCCGCCTTTATCAGGGGATACAGAGCAGGTATTAACTTAAAAACAATAAATTCGAGATCATCATTTTTTGATGATTTAACCAATTGCCATCATTAGCCTTTAAAAGACTTACTTATGTATTTAGTTATCTTAATCCGACACTTTTAACAAATTAAGATATAATTATGTAAATTAACTCATTTAGTGCCGAAGATGTAAATGAATTCGAATCATTGTTTGATTTCTGTTGCAGAAGTAGCAGATAACAAAGAATAATTGGTAATCACAGCGGCTTGAGACACTGAATAAGTTAATAAATTTATAAAAACTCCTTATCAGTAGATCTAAATGATAGGTGATGAATAACAAAACAAAATCAATAACACATGCTACTAATCATTTGTTAATAATTATAAAAGTTATCTCATTGCACGAATTAACATTCCCGAAATTAAGATACTGTACACGAAATTAAGATACTGTACACTAAATTAAGATACTGTACACGAAAAATTGATATACACAACAGTTTCGAATTTAGAAGCTTGATAATAACAGCCTGCGAAGAAGTGTAAAACCAATACACTTTCAAAGAATTTATAATAGTAATACACCTTTTTTCCAGGTGCCTACTCTTGGATCCTGCCATGCACAAGTACTTTTTCCATAGAGAAAATGCTCTCACACTGCCGATACACGTTTTTTTGAATCAGAAACCGGTTTATAAGAAACTCTAGTCGCTTAAACTCTGGAGCGTGAGGAGCACATCTAAGTCCAACATCATTCGATGGACAACTGCAGGTTGTTCAATGGTACAACATCGATTTTCAAGCTTATAGCCCACCCCCTAAAGATATCGAGACCTATTAACGCTAGAACTTTAATACTAGGCATGTGGTTAGACTAGACTTTAATAAACAATTTGAAAAGAAAAGCAAATTGATGACGTCACTTTTTGCTGACATAAAATTGTTTTAGCATAGCTGGGTCCGCAAAAAATCGAAATGTTTTAAATTTTTGTGGCATTTCATTTATATGAGTTATTGTTAAATCTTTTTGTTAAAACTTAGATCCTTCAATCAAATCTACCTAAAAATGTTTGGCTTTACCCCATTCCTCTGTTATTACGTCAAAGAGTTTGATGACGTCATCAATTTTCATGTCAAATTAAAAAAAAAAAATCAAAAGTGGACCCATTTTGTCAGATATTTCACTCAAATCACTTGTTATATGTTCCTAAGGATGAAATATAATCTTCTGTTTAGTGATAGGTCTTGCAAAATCGCCTCTGGCAATAAAAGTATAACTTAGCAAGGTGTGCATGCAGTAATCATAGCAATATTCCGAATAGGGGTCAAAGAGCCCAACTTTTCTAGTCAATTTAAAGTAAATCTGTAAGAAACCGGCTAGAGACTGGAAAAGCTTAGTTTCTTATAAAAAGAACGTGTAGGTGATACATAACAGAGACAGAACATGCTAACTATATCAACGTTAGATAGTTCTATGGGAAAAATGTCATACATAATGTCGGAGATCGAGTATACACACATAAACTTACACAAAGTCATAAAAGCTAGGTAAAAAATCATCAATGGTCTAACAAAGGATTTCAACGGCTTACAGGCATTAAAATATTTTGGAAAACAAAATAGGTAGATTGAGGGAATAATTTAACCCGGACAAGAAATATAACGGATAGTTGAATATTCAGCAATTGTTAAACATACCGTTTATTATAGTCAATTATAAAGAGTATCTTCGTAGCTGGCACACAACGTTAAAACCACGTTGTTTTAGTGTTGTGGGTCAGTTTGGTTATTTCTAGTTTTTTCTATTACAGCACAAGGTCTGATTATTACTCTTTAATTCCACGTTCTGACACGTTTACATCACCTTCCGAATCACTCTGATAAATAACGAAAAGTAAAAGTAAATGGTGCCTATGACTGGCAGTGGTACATCCAGCCTTAATGAGAGCATTACGAAGAATACACTGCGCAAAATCCAGCTGTATCCGGATCTTTATACAGTCCGTCTACTCCTGTATTCAGTCCGTACACGTCCGTATTAAGACAGAATGCTAGCATTCTGTCTTAATACGGACGAATACGGACTGAAAAAAGTCCGGATACAGTTGGATTTTGTGCAGTGATAACTATAGAAGTTTTAGTTCTTAATAGCTTTATGTAATGATGGTTTTCAAGGCCGCGTCCAAGAGTAAAACCTGAGAAAAAGTATAAAACTATTAAAATTTCTTTGAAATTTTCATGGTTTTAAACTTCTTCGCAAGGCACTTGCCTGCTATTTTTAAGCTTCTAGATCCTATTCTGACTCTGGTACTCATACACGAAGTTATTAAAGTTTAAACGACCTTCATTTTACTGTTCTGACTAGGCGAATGAACGGTGTACTTAACTGTGAGGTGAACGAATATTTTAAATCTGCCTATACACCTAACCCAGCTGGCACATAACGCTAAAACAACATTTAACATTTAACGTTGTGTACTAGCAGGGAATGAGGTTGCTTTTCACACATGATTTTCGACTATGTTTGTGTAAGCTATAGCAATATATTTTGTTACGCTGAATATCACTACAATGTAAATACCACACAACTGCTTAGGTATTAGAGTATCCAGAACATGCTTTATGCTAGTCAATGTAATAGAATTGAGACGAAAGGCTGCGCGGTTAACTGGAATATATCTCAGAATGTTTTGATTTTTCCCATGCGCTCTTTTTCAACCGTAATTTTAATGTCCAATCTGAGTTAGGATAATAAATCTTAATTTCTTTAATTTATAATTGCTGCTCTTTGTTTCAACGTCAAGAACTTAATTCATAAATTAATTAAGAAATAGAAGAATAGTTGGGGAGGTTAGAAACAAAAACATGAACAAGTAATTTTTCCTGTCAATTTTTAGTTTAACTACTACAAGTTAGGGTTCGTCTCAAAAATTCGCTTAAATTCGCTTCACAATTCGTTTTTTTCCTATTAATTTTCATCTCAGATGAAGTGTTATTAACACTTCATCTAAGGTGAAAACGAAGCGAATTTAAGCGAATTAATTAGTTTCCTTGGCGCTTTGACTAGGTCTGAAGTTTTTTCATAGAGTGAGTATGATATTTGAAATGTTTACCATCACAAATGTTCCATCCATGGGTATTGTTGAATATCATTATCTCGAAACTTTTACTCTATAATACCCCCCACTACCTTATATATGCTGCATCCTCAAATGCAGTGTTAATTTAGAGTTCGTCTCAAAAATATCTCAGATGAAAATTGACAGGAATGAAGAGAATCTACAAAGCGAATTCTTTAGACGGTTCCGTAGAAAGGCTAAGAAAGTGTCGTTTGTTAAGAGAAATCACACATATCGGTTTTAGAACAATTAAACTCAGTGGCGGATCCAACCCTAGTCAGAGCAGCACGATGAAGAATTAAACGTTTTAATTCTTAATAGCTTTTTGTATGATGATCGGTCTTTAGAGACCCATCATCGTACAAAAGCAATTAAAAATAAATGAGTTTGACTCACCAGCTATGACTAAGTAAAAGCATGTTCTGAGTCTGCCTCTGCTTTTCTGTTATTACAGAATTCACACAAACAATTTTGTTTCTAACAAGGAGATAAGTTTATATTTTTACCAGCTAAAATCCGGTCAAATTTGGGCGTGTGGTGGTTGAGTTAAGACCATTTATTGTCCCTCGTAAGATGTACCAAAAAAGACCCAAAATCTCATTTTCTAGTAATTCATTTCCAGAACTTTAATATAAAACTATAGTTTGTATTTGTTTTACTAACAGACACTGCATGAAAAGTTATGTTATCCTTTAACGACTTTATCAACCAACCTGTTGAAATCTGGAGTTTTACTCCAGCAGGTTGCTTGATAAAATCTTTAACGTAAGACATCAATCTCAACGTATGAAAATCTTGATTAACCTATTCAGATTAATTGTGAGCATTAGACCTTTAGAGGAAGTCTTCAGATTTTCTCTAAATATCTAATAACCCCATATAACCTAGAATAGATTTTACCAAATTTCCATGCAATATAGGTAGTAGAAATAAAACATCGATGTACAAAGTTGTGAACAGAATAAAAATTTCTAATAAAACCGATACAGTCGGAGGTACCTTGCTAAACCAAGAATCGGTTAAATTATATTGCAGTTCAATCGCTACATGAAGAATTGTGTTTTCCTACAAAAGCAAAAGATAAAATTGTATTTTAATGGTGGATTTATCTTTATCACTTTATTTATCTTTATCACTTTATCTGAGATGTAAATTAAAAGGAATGAAGCAAGTTTATGCAGCGAATTTATAAGACGGTTCCTTAACCCTATTAACACTGGGGTGAGGGGGAGGGGGGGAGGGGGTATATACTCCATTAGTATTTCTCCATTTGCTATGAAATTTGGTGACTTTTCCTAAAATTCTATTAGGAATAATTGACAACAAAACTTTTTTGGGCGTAAGGGCGTGGCATTCGGCCATGGTCCCTCTCATTTTTGGACCGACTGGAAATGTTTTGAATAATAAATCGAAAATTTCAAGAAAGAAACTGCTGACATAAGCAAAATCACATCAATGCGATCTTTTGTCATCGTATTACTACATTACAGCAGATATAAGGCCAGAATAAAGTGTTAGGATACGTAAATCTGCATTTCATACGAAAACGACATTTTGCTGTTACCGCCACATGTAGTGAGGTCATCAAAAAGATGCGGCTACAGCACAAAAGTTATTTGACAAAAATGTCTATTTGGTGATGGTCTATAATCGTGCCAAGTTTCATTTCCATACTGATAGTAGTTTAAAAAAAAAGGGGGGGGGGGGTTGAAACAACCCACCTCCAGGGATATAGAGCCCCCAAAAGGCACAGGGTTAATAGGGTTAATGGCTTTCAGTATCCACTTTACTATTTTGACTCATTAAAATTATCATCCGAACAAATAATTATTTTATATCAATCAGATCTATTCAAAACTGGTTTATCTAGAGTCTGCGGAAAGATCATATCAGGAGATAAATGCATTGATACTGGGGAAGTGGGACGAGATGTTGCAGAGAATGTTGCCGATCGTGAACTGAGTGGTGTTCTTGGTATGATGTTCGATAAGTTTAAAATAGAAGACGAAGATTTCATTTCTGATGTGAACCTTTGTAATTTATTTACAGCTTGTTTATATGAGTCGAGCTTTTTGGTACCAGTAATTGTTACAATAAACACAAATATTCCACGCATACTACGACTTATACCATATAATAAGCCAAAACATGCATTAAATATTGCTTCATTTTCTGAAAGAACGGTTTTTGTTATTTGTATAAAACCAATAACTTCACATATGCCCAACACTAGCACAAGTTTAATAGCAATTTTAACGACATCTATGGAATGTGCTTTATTTGCACAGCTTTCTGTATTTTTCTTGCGAATATTATTCCTGCGTCGAAGTATATTTAAAGTATATGTCAATGCTCCTAATGTACAAAGATATCCAACTGCTGCAGGTACTATATATGCTGCAAGTAAAGCATTTGTGTTCCCAATCCAACATAAACCATTTTTACCATAGTCTATTTTATGCATACTAAATTCATCCAACAAAACACATAAAAATATAATAAAGCTTGGAATAGAAATAGATCCAATGAAATAATATGCAAATCTTTTTTTCATGTCAAATTTATTAAGAGCTCTTTTCATTGATCCAAATTTATGCGCTAAATCGAATGATATAATGATGACCCACATTAATGACACCAATAGACTCCAATGTAACGTTATACCAAAAGCATGGCATACCTGGTTATTAGAATTGTTTTCAAAACCAATTACTGCTGACAGATCAACAAGAATGAGAGCTAAGCATAAACCAAGGGTATTGTACCCATGTACATTTTGTAAGTCTTGATGTAATAGTATTGTCATGATAATAAAAATGTAACAAAATACATTTAATGAGCATCCAACAATAGCAATGTAATATTCTACGTCATGAACCGTTCCCATCCATTGCCATATACTCCTTTTACTTGATTCATTTTGTGGCAGATGGCAAACACCAATTCCTTCTTGTAAAGGTACATATTCGTCCGGAAAAAATTTAACAGTTTTAGTAGCTGTTTCGACAATTAATGTCTTATTGTTATTGATAGTATAATTATTTATAAGTGTAGTTAATTCACATGATGAAGATAAATGAAATTGTTTACAAATAGTGACATGATTATAAATACCTGTTTTATTGAAAAGTGTAAATATCAATGTATCGTTGGGAATACTGTAATTGTAAGAAGCAATAAATGTATCCTTCAAGTTAGGCATGTGTAGTGTATCAGAGTTGGAACATATTCTATGATAAGGATATGTTTTTATAATATCTGATGAATACATCTTTGTAAATATTTGTGGAAAAGACACGAGATATATTTCATTCACCATCGACCATAACTCAGAATTTTTTAAGAAAGTTATTATTTTACTTTGGTTCACATTTTGTAACAAAATTTGTTTGTGGGTAAAATTTGATGTACCAAGTGTCGTTGATTGTCTCAACGCAGTGTTTGATGTCAGTTGAAAACTTTCAATTAGTTTGCTTGTTACGTTTGCAGAAGATTTTAATATCAAAGTTGCATGTCTAAGAGAAAAATATTGTTCAATTATGTTAGGGTTTACTGTTTTGTCAGATTGTGGAAATAGAGCCGTTTTAATTTTAGTACATTTGTTTTCTAATATCTCATAACCATGGTTACATGTAAATGGCTTACATTTCATTTCAATAACATCAATGCGTTCATTTTCATTACAAAATGTTATATCCTCTGTTTCACCTGCTGCATTTCTTATCTGCGCTCTACCGCCCATATTCACAAGAATTGACCAACGTAGGGTCTCTCGTCCAATATCACCTAATCTACAGCTATGGTTTATATCAAATGGGAGTCCAGGTGGGACCGTTGCATTACGACATCTATAACAGTAGTAATTATCAGATATAACTATGGCGCTGCTGTTGAGATTAAGTCCTGAGTGTGCATTGCAAACCTCATAGAAAGGACTAGTTGCATTACAATCATTTCTTCTCTTTTTTTGTAACAGAGTGCAGTCAGTAACCTCTGGCATATATTCTGCATGTGCAATTTCATAAAAACATCCATTTAGTGTTCTCTCAAATATAGTTAAGTTCTTCTCTGGGCTGTGCCAAACACTGTAAAGACATTTTATTGTTATATTTACAGCCTCAAACTCGTCTATATCATTGCATTGTGCACAAAATGAGCTCTTATATAAATATCCATCTGATCCAATAACAGGAAGACCGGCTTCGTAACTTAAATCAGATTGGTTCATACATCGGTCGGTAGTAAATTTGTCCATCGTTGGTAAACAAGATGCGACCATATTATATACTGCACCTTCAGGTTGAAATAAAATTCTTGAGCATGTTTGTTGCTTATATTCTTTCGTTTCGTTTACAAACTTTTCAAGATAAATATCGAGATCTAGAGTTTTATTTACATCCCATAAATAATCAATACAGCATGTTCTTTCTTTCATACATTCCACTTTACAACTGCAACATTTTTGAGAAGATGTGCTATTGCATAAATAATGACCAAAATCCGGGGATGGTTCTCTTGGTCCAAAAGAGTATCCAAGGAACTCTGCTATAGGAAATATTTCACTGGTAACTTTATGATTTACTAAAATTATGTTTGTTATTATGTAAAGTAAAACTTCTGCTTTGATCAACATGTTGTTACGTTATGTTTTTAAAAAATGTCATAATTTAATAACACTAATATTAGTAATGACTTCATTTAACACTTTAATTGCAAAATTATTTTTTTCTTTAACAATAGGGTAAGACAGAGTTTAAACATGTTTTTGAATGGTCTAAGCTGATAAATAGATGCTCGAAGTCGTTGATTATTAATTACTTAAATAATATGTGATGACTTGCATTTAAAGGTCTAAAGATTTAAAGGTTTCTGTTGTTCTGTGCTATGACAATAGCATAATCTTTCCCTGAGGGACACGATGTACTTTTTTGTTAAAAGAAAGACTTGGAAAATGCAAATATAAAGTCCATCGTAAAAATCCAGATTAAATACTATTTTATGATAGATAGGGACGGAACCAGCCCTAGTCAGAGCAACACGATGAGAATCTAAGGACTCGTTTACATGAAAAATCGTTGCGTGCAAAGTGAACTGTCATGGCTTCTGTGATTTGTTAAATTTTTTCAACGGTCCATGTAAACGTGTTCTTAAAAGAAATAAAATAAGAAAACACTAGTCATTAAATACTTACATAGAGACCGTCCACAAAATTTCGTATGGAAATTCGTATCAATTTTCATACAGAAGGAGTGTTTTTGTGCATACTTACTATGTACAAAAACACTTCTTTTGTAATGAAAATGGTTTGTATAACAATAGTCATTAAATACTTAATTAGTAAGTTGTTAATTTATTTTTCGATCACACATTTGCCGATCCCACGCCCACTTAATATTGTTGTTAATTGCGGTTTTTTGATTACACACTTTTCGCTTCGCTTTTTTCGTATATAAAAACAACACTTTTCCACACTTTTATTGCCTGATGATGAGAGAAGGATCTCCCGAAACCTAACCCAACGTATAAGCATTAGGTCTATGACATGATAAACCTTGCTTGCTTAAAATAAATTCAAGATTACCATGTTTTAATTGGTTTCAATTACCATGTAGTTTTGTTTTTGGAATGTTCTTATCAATTCTATCCAGTTGTGTGAAAGTCGATTATACTCTGATTAGTCAGAGGCGGACTCATGATCATGATCATGATCATGATCATGATTTTCCGCAGTCACAGCAGTAGAATGAAGACTGAAACTCATTAATATTTAACTTCTTTTGTATGAAGATGGGTTTTTAAAGTCCCATCATCATAGAAAAGATATTAAGTATTAAAACGTTTAGTTCTTCATTGTGTTGCTCTGACAAGGGCTGGATCAACCACTGGCCGTGACCTTTTGTTAAAACCAAATTTAACCAATTAGAATTAATCTTAATGAAGAATAAGATGGCATTATGATTTTCAAAGCTTGACGTCTTTGTGTCGTAATTAGGAGTAGGTGTAGCTTCCGTCACAATGTCAGTAGTGGGATAGTCAGTCAAAGCATAACGATGATAACTTTTAATTCTTCATAGCTATGATGGTTCTTTAGGGAAGCATCATTATACATAAAGCAATTAAAATTTAATGAACTTTAGTCTTCATTTTAGGGTTCGTTTCAAAATTTCGCTTAAATTTGCTTCAAAATTCGCTTTATTCAAATTAATTTTCATCTCAGATGAAGTGTTATTGTGCATACTTTGTATGTACAATAACACTTCATCTAAGGTGAAAATGAAGCGAATGGTAAAGCGAATTTAAGCGAATTTTTGAGACAAACCGTTACTGCTCTGACTAGGTATAACTTTGCTCTGAAGACTCCTCTGAATGATGTAATGAAGAGCTATAAATTTTAATCTGTAACCTAATCAATAAAAGTCAGTCATAATTACTAACAATTAACTGTTACGGTTATTCGTCATAATAAATACATGCTATCATCATAAAACAATCAATAAAGATCATGAAGTCTTAGTAACGCATCATAATAAACACGAGTTAAACTAAATAATATCATATAGCAGTGGCGGATCCAGTCCTAGTCAGAACAGCACGATAAAGAACTAAACATTTTAATTCTTAATAGCTTTTGTATGATAATGGGTCTTTAAAGACCCATTATCATACAAAAGCAATTAAAAATTAATGATTTTGAGCACGCTTTTAATCTCCATTCTATTGCTTTGACTAAGGAAAAGCATGTTCTGAGTCCGCCTATGTATAGTTGTAGATTATACTGTATGACAACCTAGCAACCACAATTTCAACAATGATGTCTTAACGACGTCGTAGGGGCATTGTTAGGACGTAATTTTGGCCCTGTTTTAGAATTCGAGAAAATCTTAAACAGATTCATGAGATAAAAAACAATTTTATTTGAAACTTCCTGAATTTTTTTTTCTTTCCAGCTGGCACACAACGCTAAAACAACATTGCCACAAAGTTATTTTAGCGTTCTGTGGCAGCTGGGTTAATTTAGTTATACCCCGATATTGAAAATGCACATTTCTGTTTATGACGCAAAGCATTTCATATAGTTAATCCCCCGTAATTGCTTTTGTGAGATTAGATACAAGATTAAGTAATTACAAAGTTATTAACGATATCTGTGACTGATTTCCTACTACGTTATATAATTGATATTAATGATATCCTGAGATAATTTTATTGAACTATCTTAAGTACTATTCCAGATTTCTGTGGTTAGCATAATAAAATCTTTAATAAAATCTTTAATAACAAATGATGACTTTGAGCCTTCATTTTACTGTTTGACTAAATAAAAGCATGTTCTGCATTCTTCTCCGAAATGACATTTTTACGACTTCATTTTTTCTATGAAATTCATATTTTAAATTTCTTTCAAAATATCTAAATTACAGCTTGTTTAATCTTTTATGTAGCATGTACCATGCTAATCAAATGGACAATTACGTAACATCTGTTGCTATAGTTAAAGTCGGATCTCGAAGCTTGAAAAGGCTTTAAAATTTTATTAGTTTTACAGGTTTTCGCAGGTGTTTGCTTACTCTTCGATCCGATCTCAGAACATGCTTTTACTTAGTCACTGCAGTAAAATGGAGACTCCAACTCATGCTTTTGTATGATGATGGTCTCTAAAGACCAATCATCATACAAAAAGCTATTAAGAATTAAAACGTTTAGTCCTTCATCGAGCCGCCACTGGTCCTGATATTTTTGTATTTTTATTCTTTTTATTTTTTTCTTGCTTATTACTGCGTCTGCTATATTAGAACAAAACAACGATACCAATATTTACAAAATGTACAGAATATAATACGAATATCATCTAAGCATAAATAGGTTCTTAAAATCTGCATTTTAGTCAGTGGTGGTCCATCCCTAGTCAGAGCAAGACGGGGAAGAGCTAAAAGTTCTTAATAGCCGTCTGTATGATGATGGGTCTGAAGGGACCCATCATCATACAGCAAGCTATTAGAATTAATGACTTTAAGCATGCTTTGAATCTCCATTTCATTTCATGTGACTAGGTAATGTTTTGACTTATTTGGCTAAAGGTTGCAGATTTTATTGGATGATATTGTTTTATTTTTGATAAGACCTCATTTCCACCCAATCAAGTGCCTGAATGTAAAAGTTGAACTCATTAAAATGCAGATATCACTATTTTGCATTCATTAAATTTAACCATTTAGTGACAGAAGCATGTTCAGAAGATGCTTTTACCAAGTCACAACAGTAAAATAAAGACTCAAAGTCATTAATTTTCAACTGCATAATGGATGACAATGGTTCTCTAAGGACCATCATCATACATAAAGCTTCTAAAGAATTAAATTTCTAGTTTTGCTTCATGGTACTCTAATCAAGGCTGGATCCGCCGCTGCGTGATTACCATTTGACTGATTTATTTTTCAAAGCATAAATATGTGGAGCAGTGGCGGATCTAGCCCTAGTCAGAGCAACACGATAGAGTATAATTACTTTTAATTCTTAATTACATTATGTATGACGCTGGGTCTTTAGAG
>JAUCNQ010000019.1:2667-14296 GCA_032352715.1 Bougainvillia muscus | reverse complement strand
GTGTTGCAGGAGGTTGTCTAGGAGAGCACCTGCCCTTCAGTGGGTCGTGTCGCTCAGAAGAGCATTAAATACTCCAGAGCCTTCAACTTAAGCCGTGGTCCCTCCTGCAAATAAGTTCCTTAAACTTTCGGAGGTTAACCACGTTAAACATAAAACTCACTCAGGAGGAGCAGAATATGTTCCACTACTTACCTATCCTATCAAATTGGCTCTCCTCTCCAGGGTTAACCTAATTATGCAAACAAATTCCTGCTTTAGTATTGTGTATAAACTTACCGTGGTCAATGAGAACAGTGCTTTATCAGCGCCACCGATAATTTCGAACGTCAGATCTTTATTTGGCGAAGTTGCATCTCCATCACTTGCTACGTACGTTTGAATAACTGCATCATACACATTTTCATCAACGCTCAAGGTAGTTTTGAACAATGAACAATCAGGTATGTGATCGTTGACATCATTTACCAGGATGTTGACAGGAGCTGTTGCAGTTTGGCCTCCTCGATCTGTTACTCGCACAGTGAACGAAAACATAATGTCTCCACCCTCACGGTTGAATGATCGTGTGTTGGAGATAGCACCAGTGTCGGGATCAATGGTGAACGGAACATTCTCATCATCAATAGAGAAGGTTAACTTATCAATACTACCATCCTTGTCACTTGCAGATACTGTAACAATGACACGTGGAGCCTCGTTTTCATCTATCATACCTGTGAATTGATTTGTATTAGGTGGGAAGTTAAATGTTGGAACATTTTGATTTTGTAGATTTACTTTTATGATGAGAGTAACAATTGTGCTCAATGGTTCAGGATCTATTCCTCTGTCTGTTGCAGTGACTTCAAAACGGAATTCTTGTCCAACTGATTGTGTTAAATCTCCTTTAACTTTGAAGTTGTTTCCCTGAAAGAACAGTACTTCAAAGGTTAGTGTCAGTTGCAAAAGCAGACCTAGTCAAAGCGCGATGGAAAGAACAATACTTAAAATGTTAAGAAGGAGAGAAGTGCCAGTGTCAGTTTAATTACATCATATTATCAACGACTTAGGAGAATTTGCAGACCTTAATACTGAATACCTAGCGCAGGATAAATAATTTGAAAACAATTCTGACGTCATTGTAAAGAACCATGACGTAGTGGTGGATCTAGCCCTAGTCAGAGCATCGCAATGGAGAACAAGAAGTTCTAATAGCTTTTGGGGCATGATGATGGTAGGTCTTTAGAGACCTATCATCATACAAAAAGCAATTAAAACTTAATGGCTTCGAGTCTCCATTTTGTTGCTATGACTATGTAAAAAAAAGTTCTGAATCCAATTCTGTGACGTCATTGTCTAGTTTCCTACCTGGAGTTCAAACAAATTAGGACTTCCAGTTTTTTGAACAACATTGACAAATGCTATTTGATTATTTGGTGCTGTCAAATCACCATCAGTGACGTCAAACGTATGTAAAACGGTACCACTTGCTGCCACATCAAAAACATCGATTCTTTTCTCATCCCCTTCGATATTATTAAATTCTGGGTTAATATCATTTACATCGGTATACTTGATTTCAACTTGTTGTTTCACCATACTGTTACCATCTGATATGACAACATCGAATAGAAACATTCGAATGGGTTCAGCGTCGACATCAATTTCAGTTGTTGACGTGATTGTACCTGAAAGATAGTTGGGGATTTAGATCTAGTCAGAGCTCCAGGAGGAAGAATAAGATTAATTACCTCTTTGTGAGTGAGTTTTATGGTTAACGTGGTTAGGTTCGAGGAACTTATTTACAGGAGGGACCACTGCTTAAGTTGAAGGCCCTGGAGTATCTAATGCTCTGCTGAGCGACACGACCCACTGAAGGGTAGGTGCTCTCCTAGACAACCTCTTGCAACACTGTGAACCATCCACCCAATTTCCCTCACATGGTATGGGTTGACCCGAGGAACAGCTTTTCAGACATGATCCCAAGCATGCCGTGCACGAGTTTCGAACCCTCGACCATCAGATTACAAATCCGATGACTTGACCTCTAGGCCATGCTCGCATTTTTATAGTTGACATAGGGTCGTTAGCTGTTAAAAAAGCTATCGACCCTTTGTTCAACTATTAAAAATCAATGTGGGATATAGAACTAGTCAGGGTAAGAAGATAATAAAATTTTAATGGTTAATAAACGGTCTTTAGCCATTAAACGACAGACGACCATTTGTTAAACTATCAAAATTAATGAGTTTTGTACATCACAACGTTGTTTTAGCGTTGTGTGCCAGCTGGGTATAAACTAATCTTAAAACTTTGAAGAGCATCGTTTATAAGCAGTAGATATAGGTGACAACTTGTCACTGTGTTACATGCACATGAAGAGTCAGCAACCTCGATCCAATGCCATTTTGTATCCTTCTTTTTCTTTGGACAGTCCATACGAAAATATTTTCGTATCGACGATCCAAACAATTAGAAAGATACAAAATGCTCTGGGATTGAGGTTGGCAGATTCAGAACATGCGTACGTAATGTAGACTGAGAGTGATTCGTTTGTAATAACTAGTTCAGACCCATAACTATACATTAAGTTACTAACAATTAACAATTCTAGTACTCCGTGATAAGGCTCTGACTATAGGATCCGCCACTGACATATTAGATTTTTCACTCACCTGACGTAGCATCAATGTTGAACGGAACGCTATCTTGTATGCTATATATCAATTTATCACCGTCATCGTCCGTAGCAACGACCGTCAGAATACTTGCACCAGCTTTCGTTGTCTCAGGGATCTCTTTTGAGTAATCTCCTTCTGGGTCAGGTTTAGGTGGATTATCGTTGACGTTGATTAATGTAATCGTTACCGTCGATTTAGTTGAAGTTAGAAACCCCGGGTCTACACCTTTGTCAATAACAACAAATTCGATATTATATTCGGGTTGTGTTTCAAAATCAAGTAGACTACTATCTTTTACTGTTATTACACCAGTAGTCTAAAAATTAAAAATAAATAGGATGTTACTGGTTTCGATTGCTTGATGACTTTAAGATCTATGAAATGTTCAAACTTATTTGACAGTCCCTCTAAGCACCGTTCACGAAATTCGTATCAACTTTCATTCAAAAAAAATGTCTTTCTTCATACTTAGTATGTACAAAGACACTTCAACTGCAATCCGATTGTATCTTCCCCTTAAAGGACTCATTTCGAAACATAAATGTATTAATGATATGCGGGAACTGGCGGATATCAAACAATCTATCACGAGGCTTGTGGCACTGAATAAGTTAAATAAAATCGCTGCACCAATATCAGTTCTTAATACAGAGCAAGCATCTTCATCTACATATGTTTTACTTACCGGATTCATTTGGAAAGCCTGTGTTTCAGTTAGCTGTTGGTACTGAAATTCATTGTTTGGAGCTTCTGCGTCTCCATCAGTAGCAGTGATTGCATCATCAATAGTAACAACTGTACCATCGACTGCGTTTTCGTTAACACGGCCAGTGTATTGCTGCAAACCAATCTGTGGTGTCTTATCGTTGACATCTGTGACTTCAATGGCAACTAAAATGTCTGCTGAATGACCTCCAGCTGTTGCAGTAACTGTAAAGGAATACTGTTTGACAGCTCCAACTCTTTCACGATCAATATCACCACTCACTCTGATCTCACCATTACCATTGATGGCAAATGGGACAGTTGCAGGAGGTATACTATAAACTATCGTTTGCTCTTCTGGATCAACTGCTACAACTTTTGCAACGATTTTTGATGTTCCAAACGTCTCTGGTATTACTGTATCGATTGGTTGACTGGTAATGCTCAATGGTTCATCAACATCCAGAATATCAACAATAACTTGAATAGTTGACGAGCGGCCACCACCATCAGACGCTTTCACAAAAAGTGTATATTGTTCAACGGATTCATAATTAAAGGACTTACCAGGAGCTAACGATAATTGTCCAGTAGACTAAAGACAAAGAATGTACACTTTATTAATAGTTGTTGAATATTGGGCGTTAGCAGCTTTCACCCATCATCGTACAAAAAACTATTAAGAATTAAAGCTGCCAGTGAAAGCTGTCAGTTTACAGTGTAACAGGCTGTATAACAATTTACCTTAAATAGGTCTGTTTCCTTCCCGCCCACTCTAAACCCTTAATCCGCAAGCAGAATACTGTTTCTCGGGACCCTAATGTTACTGGGTACAATTATAATCTATATATGGCATATTTGAGCATATTTTTGAGGTGGCTGCAAATCCATGAACTGTATGCCAGTGTCAGGTCGTTTTGCATCTATTCAGGATAGATATCGTGCGTTCGCAGTCCTATGCAGATCTCTCATCAAGTGTTATTTTTTTAAAGAAATCCTTTAGGATAGATGCTCGAGGGATTTGACCTAACCCTAACCAACCCTTACCCTTAACCTAACCCCCGCCTTAACCCTACCCTGTCCCTTACCCTAACTCTCACCCTAACCCTTACCCTTACTCTTACCCTAGCACCAACTCTAACCCTTACCCTCACCCTAATCCTAGCCCTTACCCTAACCCTCACCTTTACCCTAATCCTAAAGCAGGCCCACATCAGCTTAAGTTGCGATACCCTTAGCCTGGATAAAATAAACTCCCTAACCCTACCCCTGACCCTAACCCGAACCCGAACCCAAACCCTACCCTTGACGTTCATTTACTTTTAAGGATATATTTAAGGATACACCGCTAGAATTATATTTTTTCTGTTTTCATATATGACCAATGCGGTACGCAAAACTCTTATAACCTAAATAGCATACTGAGAGTGTCATGAAAGGTAAATATAAATTTTACGTTTTAATAGCTTTGAGCATTTACTTATTTATTTATTGACGATTATTTACATAGGATAGCCACTTCCGTGTTGAAACACTGTTATCAATGTGGGTCCTGTTTAATCGGGTCAAGTCTGTATTCAATTTGTCGGGAAAACACATTCGGAAAAACGGGAGAACACATTCGGAAACAGTTTTGAATTTTATAGAATACAAAATGTTTAAACTTACTGGGTTCAATGTGAATGTATCATCAACATTTCCTGACGTTATTGAATAAGTTACTTTTCCATTTTCATTTAAATCACGATCGGTTGCCGTAAGAATAGTCAACGGACCTTCTGGTTGTGTTTCTGGGTATTCTAGGTTGAGTTTGTTATCGTTTAGGTTGAATAATGGATCGTTATCATTTACATCTGTAATCTCAATGTTTATTGTAATCTCTTCTGATATTTGTTGCGGTGTTCCAGCATCTTGAGCGTAACCAATGATTGTATACCTATGGAGTGAAGGGTTCATCTCGAAAATCTGATTCGAGGATTTCTATACATTAATGTCGTCATTAAAGGATTTTATCAAATAACCTGCAGAAGTCTGGAATTGTGATAAGTAACAGTTGATCAAATAAAACTTGTTACATTTCATAGAAATGTAGCGAATTTTTAATGCGGTTAATAAATAAGTAGTCTATATGTATCATCCAATGACACTACTACCGATGTCGCGAAAGATAGTTAACTTAATTAATATGCGACTTTTATATAGATGTAGTATATACTGACATACAATCCTGGTCAAATATTTGTTGACACAAGTTTAACGTTTTTGTTTTTAACGATCCAAAAGACGTTTTCTTTCAGCTTGCATTATGATTGTGGAGATCTTCAGTTTTGAATTGTGACTCACTGGTGTGTCTGCAACGAGGCCTTGACGCGCCTTATCGCCAAAAACTCGATTTCCCGGCACTATTTGGGTACTAGGCGTCGAAATTACAGTATAACTAGCCTATATTGAGAGGATTCGCCTGACAAAGGTTGACTATCAGACGTTTAACGGTTCTGACGTGCTACTTTGTCAACGAAGTTGCAGCAATTCCACAGTGGCCCAGAAAAACCGAACGTCCACATAATTTTTGACCAAGATTGTAGGCTGATCCTAAAGATTGTAGGCGGATCCTAAAAAGGCTATTTAATTTCTTAAAGCAACAAGATGGATTCGATATCGATTCACTTTTGATAGTTCAACAAATGATCATCGGTATTAATCCAGTGTCTGGCCACAGTACCCTTACCTTGGTGTGGTTTCACGGTCTAGATTTCCAGCAACAGTTAATTTCCCATCATTTTGATTCCATGCGAAGTCTCCAGCTTGACCCAGTGTTACCTCTTTAATATGGTAAGTAATTTGACTGTTTAGTGAGCCTGGTTGATCAGCATCGGTAGCTGTTATGGTGGAAACTAGAAAGTCGATTATTTCGTCTTCTGATACTCTGAAAGAGTATTCAGATTGACCAAATGTTGGTTTTTCGTCATTAACGTCCAAAATTTTAATGGTGACGGTGATTGTTTTTTTAAACGATTCTAAACGTTTATCAGTAATCACAACCTAGAAAGATTAAAGATTGTTTTTGGTCGAAGGGTTTTATACTCTTTACCTTAGCCAAACAAAAAAATAAGGATCAAGAATAATTAATTTCTAATACTATTGATTGCTTGCCTTTCAAAGGCTAACGATCAGTTGTTGACTATTAAAAATACTTAGTTTTATTCTCCATCTTGGCGACTCTAACTAGGTCTGAATCCCTTAAATTCAAAATCAAATTCAAGGCTCAGTAGTTCAAGCTGTAGTTGGAACATCAAGATGGAGAACTAGAAATAATAATCTTAGTAGCAGAATGTATGATAATGAGTCTTAACAGATCTATCATCATACCTTTAGTAATTAAAAATTAATGACCTTCAATCTCCATATCAGAGGTTGAATCATGCTTTTACTTAGTCACAGCAGTAATATGGAGACTCAAAGCCATTAATTTTTAATTGCTTTTGTATGATGATCTAAAGACCCACCGTCATACAAAATGCTATTAAGAATTACAACGTTTAGTTCTTCATCGTGTAGCTCAGACTAGAGCTGGGCCCATCACCGACTACTAGTCTCTATTTTACGGCTGTGACCGAGCAAAAGCAAGTCTTGAATCCACTCACCTATCTGGCTTCTTATTTTAAAAACATTCATCCTTCCTCTCTAAAAACCTATAGTTATACCCTAGCAATACTGTTTTGGTTGTATAAATGATCTTAGTCTTGATTTTTACCTGAAGTATATAGTCGAAGCAATAAAATGGAGAACAAGTGTCATTGATTATTAATAGTTTAACAATTGATCGTTCGTCTTTTAAAGGCTAACGATCATTTGTTAACTATTAAATATAATTTTAATCTCCATCTTGGTGCTCTGACTATGTCTGAATATGCATCTTTATGTGGTTTTTACCTCAAATACATATAACTTCTGCACTTCATAGTCCACCGGTGACGTTAAGTAAATATCACCAGTAGCAGTATCAACTCTGAACGGAATAGCAGGAGTTTCACACTGGGTACATGTGACAATTGGTTCGTTTTCGGGCTGTGTTGTGATAACAATTTGATGTATTTTTGAAGGTTGTGTAGTTTCAGGAATGGAATGTTCAGTGTCATCAGCTTTTGGCGCGTTAATTGTAACCACTAGAAAATTAGAAATTAACCTTTCTTAAAAAGCAACCTCGAACTCAGAGCGAATTGTATAGATTCAAAATAACCCGTATGATGGCTTTTCAAAATGGATGTTGTTAACAATTGGACATAGAGTTTAAAATCGGGGGTACGTGTTAGTGATTGGGTACAATTTGCAAGAAATTGAACAGTGATTAGGTAGAATATACATGAAATCGAGGGAATATGTTAGTGATCGGGTGCAGCACACAAGAAATCGGAGGATAGGTGTTAATCATTGACAGATCCAGCCCTAGTCAGAGCAACACGATGAAGAAATAAATATTTAAATTCTTAAGAGCTTTTTGTATGATGATGGGTCTTTAGAGACCCATCATCATGCGAAAGCAATTAAAAATTAATGAGTTTGAGTCTCCATTATACTGTTGAGACTAGGCAAAAGCATGTGCTGAGTCCGCATCTGTTACTTACCCTCACATACTTGTTTACTGATAGCATTCAAGAAGTCAGTATTAGTTAGGTCTTCAAAACGTGAGATATAGAAATAAAAGTCATCTTTTGGCAAAGATGCAAGTTTTTCGGTTTCGTAATCTCTACAATATGTTGTCCCGATTGTTGTCCCTCTTCCATATTCATCTTTCTTTGTTGCTTCCCCACATATGTGTGGAGAAACATCAGGAGAAATGCCTAAACTAATCACATGCACTGGTTCATCTGTTGCTTCAGTGTCACGAATCCTTTGAACAGTAGCATCAAAAGGAACACCCGCAGTTGAGATACCATCATTGGTAAAGATTAAAAGCTTGGTCACTTTACTACGTGCTCCACGTGCCGGGTCACGAATCATACTAGAAAGAAATAATCCACATAGTTAGTCTTCATACTAGAAAAAAACCATTCGTTTAGTTTAAAGTTCAACAAGGTTCAAAAGGTTTATTCAGAATTAAAAACACTGCATTGAAATCATGTTCTACAATTGAACAACCTGCAGTTACTCATTAGATAATTGCTACAAGACACTTTTATGCTGTCGTGTGTTTTCCAACGAAATTGTGCAGGTTGTGTAATTTTATGATTTTCGCGTAATGTAGGGTGGAACTGCAGGTTTCAATACCTGTTTTTACGATACTGGAAGTTTTGAACTATTAGCAAAGAAAACAACAAACAGTAATTTATAATAGTTTGTTTATTATTAAAAGTTAATTAGCTTTAGTCTTCCTCATGGTGATCTAACTTGGTCTGAATCTGTAACTATGGTTACTACTGTAAACAATTAGGAATTAAAATGGCGGATCCAGGCCTAGTCAGAGCATTAAATCCTCGTGTTCTTACTTAAAGCCATATCTTAAACCCAGATCAATATTGGTCAGTTGTCTGTTAGGGTTTCTTTCTAACGTTAATGCTTCTGTTTCAAAGTCTTCAAAACCAAGACCCATATTGATATCATATGTAGCATCACTAGCGTATGATACCACACCAAGTCGGACACCCGTACCATCATCCTTAAGTTGCAGCAAATTTGCAAAGAAGATAGCAAAGTTCCTCAAAAACGGGTAATCATTTCCAACACTACCGGAACGATCTAACATTAATACAACATCTGCGTCAGCGGAACATCTCCTTTCGGTTACGGCTAAAACGAAAAATAGAATTCTATGTAAATGGTGTTCACTTGCATTTGTTTGTTAAAAAACATATGATCACCCAACCTCGTATGGATCTCTTTTCTCTTTCTTAGCCGGTTAAGTCTTATAATAAGAGACCCTTGAGTTCGAGGTTGTAGACCACCTTATGAAGTAAAGTAGATTTAGTTCTAGTCACCCTATGGTCAGAGCACCAAAATAGAGACCACAGACTGACTCAGAACATGTTTTCTCCTAGTCACAACAGCACGAAGGATACTCAAACTCATTAACTTTAATTACTTTATGTATGACTATGGATCTCTAAAAGACCCATTGTCATACATAAAGTTATTAAGAATTAAAAATAATTGTGCTCCATCGTAATGCTCTGACTAGGGCTGGATCCGCCACTGGAGACTAAAGCCAAATCACTATCAAGCTTTCAAAGGCTAACGACAATTTGTTAAACTATCAAAAACTAATTACTTGAAACTATTTTTTTGCTTTGGCTAGGGCTAGCATTCGTTTCCAGAGGAGTACTTCTACCTGGACAGGTTTTTCAATTTTTTAATATCCCTTAAACGCACAGTGTCCACCAAATGGCCATGCATACTTAAACAATCGTGAAGCATTTTGCGTGTGTGTGTGACCATTTTGTTACCATCAGGTATTAGAAAAAGGTTTTGTGCTCAGTTTATTTGTTAAAATTAAAAGCATTTGATTACATAAAAATGACGTCACTTTCAAAGATATTTGTGTTTTGTTATTTTCCGGCCCTAATTAGAATATTGACTAGTTAGTAAATATAACAATCAGAAGGATGATCTCTTACTTTTATTATTTATTTATTTTACGATTTATTTAACGAATTTTTATACAGGATATATACACTTCAATATGTACAAACTATTGTTATCAATGTGTGTCTTGTGTAATAAAAAATAAAAACAAAAAAAATTGTAGAAGACGTGCGATACAAACAGCAATAAAGCTTATAGCAGACAGTGGCGGATTCAGAACCAGTCAGAGCTCCAAGACAGAGACTAAAACTAACAACTTTTAAAGTCAGTGGGCTTTTGTTCTCCCTCTTGTCGATCCTACTAGGTTAAATGTTCCGGATCCACTTATGCTAAGGGACTAATCGTAGACACTGAGAGGAACTCTTTAATTCACAACTTCGTAAAAATGGTCACACATATCCTAACAATCTTGCAGCATATGCTGCAGAGTTGGTTAAGTATACATGACCATATCACTACATCATGGGGTAAAGGGTTGAGAAGCATAGGTATTTGCTGTGTATATTCCGTCATCATTTATGCAATTTGTTAAATTAATGTCAAACTAATGACCATTTGTTAAACTATGAAAAATTAATGACTTTTAATCTCGAATGTATTGCTTTGGTTAGGATAGAGCATGTTCTAGATCCGTCTTTGAAATCATGCTTATGCCAGCACACGTGTCGTACAGTTAACCATAGTCGCTATTAATGATCAAATGTGCTATGGTAATTTTAAAGTATTAACTAAAGGATTCTTTAAGTACGTGTGGCCATTTCTTAGATCTGGAGTATATAAAACTTAAAGTAATAGAAAACAATCAAGACCGAATATCCGCAATTCCTAATTACATGTTAACTAAAAACAGTGTTTTCCGCTCGTTTGGATAGTATTAAGGTTGTAGTTCTATGTAAGATTTATTTTTATACCTAATGACAGACGTAAAGTATTTAATTAAAAGTAAATTAAAAGAATCGAATCGAATGGAATAATTGGCACATTCTCTGCATAATTGATTTCTTTCTTTGTACACCGGAATATACACAGGATGAAATAACGACCCCAGGAATATACACAGGATGAAATAACGACCCCGGGACTATACACAGGAAGAAATGATGAGCCCAAGTTATATAAAAATGTTTGTAAGTGAGATATCCTTTTTTTAACCCCCACGAAAATTTACAGTAGGTGTATTTTTGTACAGTTAATCACAAGCGTCATACTAGAGGTGATGCGGTTGCCTGATAGTGACATCTCTTTAGTATCCAACGCCTTTAATATCTATGTTTAGACATGTACAGAACTGCAAACTTGACAAAACTGCATAAAATCGATATCCTAGCACAAACTGAAAACAAAACAGTTGTCACGTATTCTCAGTGGCCAATCTAACCCTAGTCACCCAGCTGGCACACAGCTAAAAAATAACGTTGCGGAAATGTTGTTACGACGTATTAACGTTATTATTACGTCGTGTGCCAATGGAGCATCGCGATGCAGAAAAAAGTTTTAATTCTTAATAGCTTTACAATGGGTACAAAAAACAATTAAAAATTCAATAACTTTATTTAAGACTCCATTTTACTGTTGTGACTAGGTAAACCTATGTACTAAATATGACTCTGACTCTGAGTGTAACAGTGATGCTACTATGACTCTGAGTGTAACAGTGATGCTACTATGACTCTGAGTGTAACAGT
>JAUCNQ010000018.1:0-23295 GCA_032352715.1 Bougainvillia muscus | reverse complement strand
ACACTTACGTGTTACAATAACACTTCATCTAAGGTGAAAATGAAGCGAATTGTGAAGCGAATTTAAGCGAATTTTCTGGACACTCCTTTTGAAATACTGTCAAGAATCAAATTTTTAGAGTACTGTAGTTGTCATCCACATAATAGAATACCCATAATGCTGTAGTTGTTCTTCATTTACACATATCAAACCCTTGCCTGTTTGTAACGAAAATGACCACAAATTAAAGGTTGCATTCGATGTAGGTGCAGTAAACCATCAAATACCAATCATCTGATTATAGATGTGGTGGTCTTATCTAACAAAAACGACAACAATGCTGTTAGTAATAATCATATCATACTGTTAGGACCGTCAACAAAATTCATATGGTAATTTGTGTCAACTTTCAACCAGAAGGAGTCTCATTGTGTATACTTTGTATGCACAATGATACTTATTCTATGATGAAAGTGGTATGATTCGCATGACCCAGTTTGTGCACGGTCTTTTAGGTATATAATTCAACTGGAGATCACCTTTCTGGCGATCTCATTGTTTTAATGAATTCTATTGCAGCACAAAACTGCATCCAACAATAATATTCTTCCCCACTCAACCGTGTTTCATAAAATGTGTTGACATATTGCTTCGTTGAAAGTAAATTTGGTGGATTTGCACGTAAGACTACATATACTAGAACAGGTACAAAATCATCAGCCCCAGGTGCTTGATTCTTTTCAGAAGCCATACTAAGAAGATTCATAATGGTAACACAGCAGCGATGAATACAAGATAATTTGTCAGCAGCAGTCTAAAAGAAAGCAGTAATATAAAAATAATAAGATAAAAGAATTCATGAAACATTTGACGTTTTTACAGCGAGCAGATACAGATCAACATGACTTATAGTAACCCGCAAACACAATTTAGAAAATGAAGTCCTAACGACGTCCCTACGACTGGGCTAAGATATCCAGTCGTATAAGAAACCGTCTCAAAAATTTGCCTCATTCTTACCAATTTTCATTCAGAAGAAGTGTCTTTGTGCATACTTTGTATGTGCAATGGTACTTTTTCTGAGATGAAAATGAAAGGATAGAAAAGAAGGAAAGGAATTTGAGGAAATTTTAGAGACGAACATTAAAATAGTGATGTAATAATTATAGTGTTATCCAATAGAATTTCGCAGTGTACCTGCATAAAAAAATATTTTATATTAAGGATGATTGCAGTTGCTAAATTGTTTTGCATTCAGAAAAATAGTCACCCATTTTTGTCTTATCAAAGGGATGTTTGCAACGAGAGTTATGTGTTATGGAATAGGTTAGTTACCTTGTAAGCATTTACCATTAGCAATTCAGTTTGTGCAGATGGCCAAGGTGCTTCTTTTTGGTACATCTAGAAAATAAAAAGAAAGGGGATTTTTATATAACTTGGTAATAAAAGTAACTCGAGTTGTGTTAACATAAAGAAAATGCGAAGAAAAAAACACGCATTAAATTATTTTGAGGCCTTTCATTAACTTCAAAAGTAATCTTAATGTATTTAAGGGACCGTCCACAAAATATCGTACCCTTTTCATCGCAGAAGAAGTTTCTTTCTCCATACTTTATATGCGCAATGACACTCCTCATGTATGAAAATCGATACGAATTTTGCATATGAATTTATGTACTGCGTACTGTCCCTAAGTCACTAAATTTAGGTCTCTTTTAGACTTGTTGGACTTGTTTTGACAGTTTTGAGTGTAAATGTATACACAAGCTATATTAGGCAGAACAGGATCTAATCTAGATTACGAGAGTAGCGTCCGATTAGCTGAAAAGCTATGTAAATTAGTCTGAAAGATATATAGTTTTCCTTGAATTTTTTATTATTCAAGAGGCAGCGACCAATTGTCGGACCCGTGAAGGATCTTAATTAGAACCTGCAGAATAGAATTGACTGAATGCACAATGATACAGCAAAGATATTTTAATAATTGGCTAGCCTACAAACCTTTGGGATTTGAAGAAGCGGATGCGATAACGTTATGACTTTAGATAAAAGCTTTATATGTTCGTGAAATATCCTAGAAGTGTGAAAAGAAAAGGTTAAATCGTTAGAGCCCATCTCAAAAATTCGCTTAAAAATTCGCTTCACAATTCTCTTCATTCCTAATAATTTTCACCTCAGATGAAGTGTTATTGTAACAATTACGTGTTACAATAACACTTCATCTAAGGTGGAAATGGAGCGAATTTAAGAGAATTTTTGAGACGGTCCCTTAAAGCACAGTGTTGGAAAATGGTCATACACACTGTAGCAATCCTTCAGCATTTGCCGCAAGGATGTTAAATTATATATCACCATATCGTAGATCTGTACGTCAAAGGGTTAAAACTATTTTCGAGTGAGGAATTTAATTAGGTGGAATGGGATATAAGACTGTAATATCATATATTTCGGAAGTCGGTAAATCTAAATACGGCTAAATGATAACTTTTCCTCACTCGTTAAAATAAGAAGAAAAGGAAATGTTTCATACACGGCGATCTCTTGTAAAACTACCCAGGTTATTATCAATTATTTTCAAAATATCACTTGAAATTCAAGAAAAGCGTTTTGGGTACAAAGAGAGTACTTTTTATATACACAAAGACACTTCTTTCAGGTTAATACCAAACGTTGGAAGGTCTCATCATAAGACTTAAATGTACTGTACCATAGAAGATTCTAACCTTCAGTAAGCTTAAAAATATCCTGAAGATACCTATCTTCTTGGAGAAACATGTTTTAGGGTTCTTCTCCAAAATTCACCCTAATTTGTTTCATAAATCACTTCATTTTCATCCCAGATGAGGTGTTTTTGTGCATACATAGGCAGTGTTCATATGAGAGATTTCGATTAGGGTCCTTATATCGAAATTTCACTACGGGTTGGAAATTATTTCTGTTCACATGAAGTACTTATTTCTTTTGCCGATAGTGCAAGTTATTTGATGGTTTGAGCAAGTGTGATGACAACTTGAGCATGCGCGATGTGTTTTTTGATTTCACCACGCCCTGGCGGTTCACATGGAAAATCTTACCCCATAGTGAAATTTCGATACGGTCTTTCACTCCGTATCGAAATTCACCTGTACTGAAATTTCGTACGGCTCAATCTTGTGAACAGAAAGAGAGTTTACACAAGAAACCCTACTGAAAACTTTGAATTTAGATACGGGGACCCTAATCGAAATTTCTCATGTGAACACTGCCTTAGTATGCACAAAGACACTCCTTTTGTATGAAAATTGTTATGAATTCCCATACAAATTTTGTGGACGGTTCCTTACCTATCATTTTCAATATCAGTTACACCATTTGGATAAAAAGCTTCTTTATATACTTTACTCATAATAGCTCGTTCAGTAGCTACTAAAACATCTTCCAGTTCCTCATCATTACAATCTAAAGATGTAAGACAAAAACACTGCATAAACAGTTATGTTATCCTTTAACTGTATTATCACACAACCTGCTGATACCTGGAGTTAAAAATTTCTTGATGTAAAACATTATTTTTAGGCAGTGAATAGTCTGTATTAAGTAAATAAGCAGTATTCGACAAATCGACACTCGATGTATGCCATCTGATAACTAGCCAAGGAGGGCATAATAAAAGTAAATAAGTAAGCAGCAGGATATATATATATATATATATATATATATATATGATGTAATGGGTCTCTTTGAAATTGCTACTGATGAGTTAACTTAACGCCAGACCATTGCATACTATTAGTTTCTTATTCCAGAGCAGTATTACTTAGTCATTTTAGGTACAATTAATACCTTTATAATGGTTAACGTCATCAATTAAGGTGAATGTCACAACGTTATATCACAATAGTCGATTAGATAAAGCATGAATGAGGTGGATGTGCAAGTGAAATTGTTTCACCATAAAACATCCACAAAGATTGTTTTAGCGTATGTGTTTGCTGATTAAAAAACATTGATTTTTGCATATAGTTTAAGGTTCGGCATAATATTCGCGTAAGGGACCGTCCACAAAATTCGTATCGTAATACGAAACATTTTCATCACAGAAGTATGAAAATTGATACGAATTTCCATACAAACTTTTTGGACGGCCCCTAAAAAATTGTATCATTTTAATCACATAAAAGGTGTTTTGTGCATACTAACTACGTAAAAAGACACTTCTTCTGCATGAAAATTGAAAAGTTATTAGAGGGAGGCTCGTATTAGTGAGAGTCGCTTATTAGGGGTTCGCTTGATAGAAGTTTTACCGTATTTTTTTTTTTTAAAAAGGAAATTTAATTTACTTCAGGGTGGCCACTCAATTTTTAAAAAAAATTCCAGAACAATTCCAGAACATTTCAAGAACATTTAGATGGTTTTCAAAAACCAAAAAGGCAATTTGAACTGCACTTCGGTTACACGATTTTATGAATGGGCAGAAAATACATCTCAAAGAACCTATTATCTCTTATATGAAAAAGTAACTTTACCAAAAAATAAAAATTCAAGAACCACTAAAAAATTCAAGAACCAAAGGTGGTAAAAGTAGTGTTTTTCAAGAACAATTCAAGAACCAATAAAATTCAAGAACAATTCAAGGAATTCAAGGATTTCAAGAACCAGTGGCAACCCTGTACTTACATGACCATGTTGGATCCTTAAGCATGTCTGTATGTAAATCTTCAAGAAAATCACTCAGTAATGCACACTATATAAAAAAAATAGCCAATACAAATAAATATTCATTCCTTTCAGGTTTCAGGTTTCAGGCTAATTACGACCTTTTGCAATTTAGAAAATCTATTTATCTGATTTATTTTATTTTATTTAACAATATTTATAAAGGGCATAAAATGCTTCAGGGCTTGTAAATGTACACTGTTATCAATGCATGTCCTGTCATAAAAAATAATACTAATAATAACAATAATAACATTCATAATACAATTGAATCATCATAATACAGTTGACTCCCGATCTGAAAAAAGGTTATTAAAGATCACATATTTCAATTTAATTCTTTATATCATACGGTAGAAAATGTGGCACAATGTCTAAAAGGTAAGGAATCGTCTTAAAAATTCGCTTCAGAAATTCGCTTCATCCCTTACAATTTTCATCTCAGATGAAGTGTTACTGTGCATACTTTGTATGCACAATAACACTTCATCTGAGGTGAAAATGAAGCAATTTATGCACAAAGACACTTCTTCTGTAATGAAAATGGTACGAATTGCGATAAGAATTTTGTCGATGGTCTGTTACCTTCTCATCCAGTAATTTTGTTGATGTAAACTTTTGTCCAAAATGCATAATTTGTCGTTTACATTCTGGAGTTTCCATAAACAAACGAACAGATAACGTAGTGAAATATTTACGACAAATTGTTTTATCCCTAAAATCATGAAGATAATAAAGGGTTTACCTCAAAAATTCGCTTAAATTCGCTTCACATTTCGCTTTATTCCTATTAATTTTCATCTCAGATGAAGTGTTATTGTGCATACTTTGTATGCACATTAACACTTCATCTAAGGTGAAAATGAAGCGAATTGTGAAGCGAATTTAAGCGAAACTTTGGGACGAACCCTAATAAAAATTACAGGTTATAAAAATTATAGATTATAAAAGAAATCAAAGATATTATTTGGCAAAAAATATTTTGTAACTAAATGGTCACACGCAATTTAGCAAACCTGAAGCAAAATGTTTCACGTTATTCAAGTGTGTTTGACCATTTGATAGACACTACGCGGTAAAGGGTTAAACAATTGTAACACTAACAGCAGATACTGAAATAGATACTACCATCATCGAATGATTTGTTTTTCTATTGTTAGAGTGTTAACGCGCACAGTCTGATCTACAACGACAATGAACGAAGACTTCACCTTTGTGTATAAAGGCTACATGCATCCAATCATGCAGACAATTAGCCTATAATGCACAGATGTATATACAGTGTTACCGTCGTATATTAGACTGTGCTTAAAGGCATGCTAAGGCTCAATCTGTCCCTTTCGTTTGAAATTATACAGAACAGTTCTGTTTCACATGAAAACAATGCTTACACAACACCTATTTAGTGGGTGATTTCGACGATATCAAAAACATTGCTCAAACTTAAGGGACCGTTCACAAAATGTGTCTAGCAAATCGTACCATTTCCATCACATAACACAGCACAAAATACAACTGTATCCGGACTTATTTTCAGTCCGTAATCGTCCGTATTACGACAGAATGCTAGCATTCTGTCGTAATACCAACGCATACAAACTGAATACAGGAGTAGACGGACTGTATAAAGGTCCGGATACAGCTGGATTTTGTGCAGTGTAAGAATTGTACCTTTTGCATACTCAGTATGCACAAAGACATTTATTCTGTATAAAAATTGATACGAATTTCCATTAAAAATTTGTGGACGGTCCCTTACAAACCTGTTTACTTTTGCAGTTATTTGTTCTAAGTAAGATATTGTTGACAACAAGCCTTGTTTACTTCTGATTAAATAAGTGATATATTTTGTACGTTGTTCATAACCGTCTTCAAGTTTTAGAATCAGTTTTTCACAACTAAAGACAGAATGTTCAACATGGTACGTAGTTCCGCAAGCCGCTGTGATTACCAATCATTCTTTGATTTTTACTACACTTCTGTAGCAGAAATCGAACAATGATTCTAAGGACACGTTTACATGAAGACTTTCTATAGGCGAAATGAAACGGCAATTTCTTCTGTGATTGGTTAAATTTTCCGTCGGAAATATTTAACCAATCACAGAAGCCATGACAGTTCATTTCACCCGCAACGATTTTTCAAGTAAACGAGTCCTTAATCACTAACATCTTCGGCACTAAAATGAGTAAAGAATAGAAAAGCACGCTATGTTAAGCTTCTGTAGGGTCAAATATTTATCTCATAAGAAGAGTCTGCATGAACACTCTGTTAAACATTTCTCGTAAATATGTAAAACAAAAAACATATTAGGAGCAATAAACAGACCCTTCAAGAACTTCTCCAAAAATAAGGTATTACACTTATACACAGTAGTTTTCTTTATGATATGTTGTCAACATTGCATTTTGGAATATACAATGCAAGAAAATCAGGATAATCATATGCAAATTGTTTCTAAACGCTAAATAATTATATATAATCCGCAATGGATTATCCCGATTTTCATAGATTGATATAAAATATGGAGATATAGAGAAATAAAAAACAAGTAAGGGATCATCCACAACATTCGTATCAATTTTCATTCAGAAGGAGTGTTTTTGCGCATACATAGTATGCACAAAAACACTTCTTCTTTGATGAAAATGGTTCGTATTACGATACGAATTTTGTGGACGGATCCTAAAACTGTGATTGAATATATTTTTTAAAATACAGAAAATTCAGGGTTTAAGAAAAATCAAAATTTACCTTCCTTTTGGTAATTGCTTAATACTTCTCAGAGTTTCATGTAGCTGCGCAACAGAAAATCGATTTTGTAGATTAATTGCTTCAGCTAGTTTTGCTTGTAACATAGTTAGCAGTAACTGGTCAAAATTGTCCGCATCACTAATAAGAGATATTAAGGAGTTCAAAATGGTTTTATGAATCGCACCAATTTCACTTCAAAAGAAAGCCTGCAAAACTTAACCATCAAGTTATCATACACACTTATTAAACAATCCTGAAGCATTTTGCTTTATGATTGCTAAATTGTGGTTGACCATTTTGTTACCAAGGTACTTTTATACATAGTAAGGTTCTGTCAACAGAATTCGTATGAGCAATCGTTCGGATTATCATTCGGAGGAAGTGTCTTTGTGCATACAGTATTGTACGTACACAAAAATAGTTCGTCTTAGATGATAATAGCGAGTTTACGTACAGTCTAATCTACGACGGAAACGTGGTATTTACCTTTGTGTATATAGGCTACTTGCATTCCATCCTATAGGATGGAATGCATGTAGCCTATATGCACAAAGGCGAATTCATCATTGCCGTCGTAGATTAGACTGTGCGTAAACTCCCTAATGCCATGGTACGACACTTGCTAAAAGAATTCTAGATGCTTTCAAACACAATAGCTATCAATTATCTACAATACCGTATTTACTCGAATGAGCGCCCTCTCCGAATGAGCGCCCCCCTTTGGGAACAAAATTCTTTATGCGCGCCCACCTCGAATGACCGCCCTTCTACTCCCGAAAAGGGGTGCTCATTCGAAAAAATATCGGAAACTGCGTAATACAGCAAAAATGTAATCAATTAAACTTGTACTTAAGGACGGCGACATTGATGTTTAAGCTTGTTATTACTCACGAAAACTTATAAAACATTGGTTTCTTTTCAGTTGACAGTATTTCTCTGTCCTTTTGTAAAATTATTTTCACGTACTTCTTAGATTGTTTTTTGAACGGGAATGAATACGGGAGTAGACAGACTGTACAAAGGTCCGGATACAGCTGCATTTTGTGCAGTGTTACAATTCATACCCTGTGTATAAAAGACATCTTATCGAGAAAGCATTTTCTTAATAAAATCTCTTATCTCGCTTCCAGCTTAGAATAACACAAATGTGTCTTTATGTTTCATACAACCTGTAGGGCGTTTTTTAACTCTCTCAATTGCATATAAAATAAGGGACTGTCTCAAAAATTCGCTTTAATTCGTTTCGTAATTCGCTTCATTTTCATCTTAGATGAAGTGTTATTGTAACACTTTGAATCTAAAACGTGAGGATATTTGTTTAATTCTAAATTCTTGATTTGATAGATACGAGTTAATAAAACCTTAGGCCCTGACTAAGAAAACTGTAAGTAGGAGCCACCAAACAAAAATAATGACCTAGGTAAAGCTGTTTCATCAGATGTACATAACACTGTACGTAGTTTTCTTTTTGCATCATCAAATTTAAAGTCTTCGTCAAAAACAATTTCATCTTTTCTTATTTGTGATACCATAGTTTCCATTTGTGATGGAATAGGTGATCCAAACTGTTGTTGTTCGTCAAGTGTACTACTTGTGTTTAGCGTATCTTTTGCCATTGTACGATATTTTGCAAGGATTGCTTCACTTATATCCATAATGGGAGATGCTGTATTCAGAAATATACAAACAAACAGTAAGGTTTCGTCTCGTCGCATTAATTCGCTTCACAAATCGCTTCATTTCACTTCAGATGAAGCGTTATTGTGCATACAAAGTATGCACACTAACACTTCATCTGAGATGGAAATCGACAGGAATGAAGCAAATTTATAAAGCGAATTCCCTAAAGATAAATCACTAAGGGATACCGTCCATATCGAAAATTGATACGAATTTCCATACGAACAGTCTCTTTAGCAGTTACAGCTAGATGTTCTCACTGGAATTCTTAAAAAACTCTATTTTATCAAGGTGATTAGAATTATTATTAATATCCACAACAGTGACGTTTTTTTTAAAAAACAGATTTTAGATACGATAGTTGCAGATTACTTTTTTTAGAATTTTCCTTTAATAAAATGCATCATATTAAGGGACAAAAATGGTACAAAACGAGGCTGATTTATTTAGCGATCAATTATCAACAATTCAATACTTTGCTGAGGAAAATAGTTATAACTTACATGTACAAATGAGCTGTTATAAGGATTTTCAAAAAAATTCAAATGGAATTCAAATCAATTTTCATACCAAGGGAGTGTCTATGTGCGTGCTTAGTACGCACACATACACTCCATCTGTGATGAGAATGGTCAGATTTGCAGAACGAATTTCTTGGACGATCCTTTTAAGGATGCAATAATAACAGAATGTAATCAATAAGGTCATTTTTTAGTTAGATCAATAGGACCACAACTTACTTTCTCCAGATCCGGCAGAATTTTTTGAAATGATAGAAGCTGATTTCGCTTTAGAAGCTTCGGATGCTTGCATGGGTGTCCCAGGTAAAATAGGGGATGTTGGAGCATTTACAGTTTGGTATGTTCTACCACTATTTTCCGTAATCATTTTTCTAGCCTCAGTAGTTTTTGTTTTGAGATTTGCCCTTAAACCTGTTCCTAATTTGCTGGATATTTTATCTTTCAGCCATGCACCACCAGATTTCTTTCTGGTAAATTTACCAATATCTTCACTTGAATCACTTTCGTGCATTTTACCTGTGGATAACTTCTGTTTTCGCTGTATATTTTCGCTGTACTCAGCATATTTTGGATCAACAGAATGCTTCTTTTTAGATGAGGGACTCCATTTGCTTTTTGAAGGTGGAGTAGAGGAAGCTGGTGGTGCAAAGTCATTATCAAATGCCCTTTCTTCAGGGGAGGTTGTTACTTTCTCTTGTATTGTATGTGCAGATGCGGAGGACCACGGATCAGGAGGGTTGACATTACTGGGTGACCAAGGATCGCTATATTGACTGTTTTTAACAGCATTTGGCGAAGGTATAGCAGCATGTTGCAAAATATCGTTTATTCCTCCATCACCACCAAGCATGGAAACATTACTTAATATTCTTTTCTTTCTATTAGGTGTTAATGGACTACTGTTATTATTGTAAAACATATCATTTTCAAGGCTAATTAATGGTTCGTCATTGAAGACATTAGACATGTGCTTTTGTTTTTCAGGTAACTGAGGTCTTTCCTCATCATCCCTAATGTAACTTTCATGTTTTTTGACAGGTAGTTTTGGTGAAGGTGATTGATTTTCATAATTTAAATCTAACAAGTTGTCAACTGGAACATTATCTGAAGGTTTCTTTTCAAATGGATTAGGGTTGAAAAATACAGCTTCAAGCCCATCAGTCGACTGTTTGTGATCAGTTGGCTTGGAAACAATTTTCTTTTGATGGATTTGTTCATTTTCATCAAAAGGATCATCAGAACCAAATGACAAGCCATTTGCTTCTCCAAGATCAATAAGTTGACCAGTTTGATCAATAAGTTGACCAGTTTGATTTTGTGGAAAGATTTCAGACAATGCATCTAACATTAAACTTGATGCTCTTCTTTTCTTGTCTTCTTCAGTAGCATCAGGGTCAAAAGTATTCGTTATTGGATTTGTAGTTTCTAGTCCCAGAATCTAAATGAGAAATCAGTTGTAAGAGATAATCAATTCGCATTGATACACCATTTTCATCACATAGTCATTGTGCATAATAAGTATGAACAAAGAAACTTCAATATTTATATGAATTTTCAAACGAATTTTGTGGATGGTTCCAGTTTAACATTTAACATTTTCTGTCACCATCTGAACAAGAGGGTAAATTTATTAATTACTGATACGAATGAGTTATTTTTAAATCGGTTTTCATTAGGTATCTCAAGAACAAAATTAAATAACTTTTCCTTCTCTTGAGATTCAACTTTAACTCCAAAGACCACAGAACCATGCACAACTGTAAGTCTTGCACCGCATCAAATTTGTCACTAATAAGGGTTCATCTCAAAAATTCGCTTAAATTCGCTTCACAATTCGCTTCGTTTTCACCTCAGATGAAGTGTACTTGTGCATACAAAGTATGTACAACAACACTTCATCTGAGATAAAAAATTAATAGGAATAAAGCGAATTGTGAAGCGAACTTAAGCGAATTTTTGAGACGAACCCTAACAAAACCAACTATATTCTTTCTTCAACAAAAAAAACATGTTTTACTTACGTTGAAGAAGCAAAACTGAATTCTGGTGTCAGCCACACAGCCCTTTTAAAGTTTGATGAACTAAGTACATTTTAATGCTTAAAACTAAATCTTATAATAAGAAGTTTGATGGCAGCGTCTAAGGGTCTTTCCACCAAATTCTTATCGTAAAGCCTACCATTTTCATCACAAAACAGACTGTCGACAGTCCCTAAGGACTTGATTATCAGTGGGAATACCTTATAAGGTAAGAATTTTATCACAGTGAGAATACCTTATCTTCGGGTAACATTCCAGGTTGCTGTTTTATTTCTAATCCAAATGGAATAATTAAAATTGGCTGATTTTCTTTAATTACTTCATTCAATGCACTTTTCAGTTCATCCATTGCCTTCTGGGTCTGGCTCTAAAGTAAAATTGTGTTAAGAACATCCACGTACATTACTTAAATACCAAAAAAAATCAAAATAAAACAGAAAAGAACGTTAAGCGTATAATGGGACTGTACACAAAATTCGTATTGCAAATGATACCATTTTGGTTGCCGAAGAAGTGTCAAAGAAATGTCATACAAGTATTGATAATGAAAATTGATACAAATTTCTATACGAACTTTATGGACCTATCTTAAAAATAATATATATATTATGTATCATTTATTTATTTTACGTCAGTGGTAGCTGACGTAAGTAAGTAACTCACGCACTTGTTTTCTTGTTAAATCAGTAAAAACGTAAGTTAACAAAAGTTAGCATTTCAGGCTGGTTTACCGCACATTTCTGCCACCACATATCTTAGCCCTTTCTTGATGTATTCGAAAAATTTCAAAAGTAGTTGATAGATATGGTCAATATCTCGGGGGCATTTTTATTTACGTCTTTAGCTACCCTTGTTCGTGAGATATTCACCGAGGAAAAAAACCGCGAAAACCGCGATACTCTTAGAAAATAGACAATTTCTCGGTGATGAATGAAAGTTATATCAAATTTTATACACGGATCGAAAGATGTTAATTGGGTTACTTCTCTTCAGTTTTAAACTTTTTATACAGGTAAATGCCCCAATGCAAACTGTTTTTTTCGAGCAATACGAAAAATATTGACCTCTGTTTAGGCACAGCTTTCGTGAGCTCGGTGCACTAAAAACGTTGGTCAGTATTTCCCTTACTTTCGAAATCGAATTGGGTTTTATAGGGTTAGTATATATATGTGTTTCGTAGTTTGTAGATTTGTATAGAAACTAATATGTTGGGACAAGGAGCTCGAAATAAACAGCTAAACGAATACTACAATAACAGAACTATTCTTAAATCATTTCTTGAAGCTGTAGCATGATGATGATAGGATGATAGTACATGCCAGGTGCAAGAACTAATTAAGCGATGCTAACGATTCCGGGACGGTATTGGTTTACTAAAACATTATTTCCAAACTCTTCTTAATACTTTACCTGGGTAATAAAAAAGCACCGAAATTCCACTAAATAATCTTAAACAAGATAGAATCCAAGAAGTAAGTAATCTGAAGATACTGAAATACTCAAAAGGACAGAAATACCTTTTTGGTCCTAGGGAAA
The DNA here is from genome assembly GCA_032352715.1 of Bougainvillia muscus. Classification (NCBI taxonomy): domain Eukaryota; kingdom Metazoa; phylum Cnidaria; class Hydrozoa; order Anthoathecata; family Bougainvilliidae; genus Bougainvillia; species Bougainvillia muscus. The sequence continues at coordinate 10,091 of JAUCNQ010000018.1, read as the reverse complement.
TGTTCTGTCCTTCCCATGCTTTATCTGCACTACCTGCAAGTAGGCATTCTGAATACGTATGTACCGATACCGATTACTTACTCGTGCGAATTTCACAACATAACAAAATATCACAATAAATAAACGAACTTAACGAATACGAAAGTACGTCCTTTATTTCGCTATATACAATGAAAGCCTTCCAACATTTGTAATGCATATAAATGATACTTACATAAGCTCTGAATTTTTCCTAAGGACATGAGATCACAGTAACAACATTGTTAGAGAATCAAACTATTAATACCGTTAACATATTGCTGCCGCCAGCATTTTACTATTTTGATCTATGTGAAATCACTAGGCTTGAACCACGTGTTTTTTCTCTCAAACTGTCGGAACAACAATGAACAATGAACGAGTCCTTAGAATGAGTTTGATATAAAAAATTTAGGACAAAATAAAATAAAATGCACTTGTTCCAGATGCACCCACTTGCTTAACCATTCTTACCATGTTCCTTCGCAAGTGCCATTTCTTCTAAACAATTCAAAAAGCTTTGATTCATCACACTTGACTTTTCCTCAATTTTTGTTATGGTGTGAAATTCGCGCGAGTAAGAAATCGGTATCGGTACATACGTATTCAGCTGCTGAATGCCTGCTTGAAGGTAGTGCAGATACAGCATGGGAAGGATAGTACATTTCCCTAGGACCAAAAAGGTATTTCTGTCCTACTTTTGAGTATTTCAGTATCTTCAGATTACTTACTTCTTGGATTCTATCTTGTTTAAGATTTTTTAAGATTGTAAAAAAAATTAGGAATCTTCTGCAAGGTTTGTATGGAAAGTTGTACCAATTTTCAACTATCTACAGTGTCTTTGGTGCAAAATTCGTACCAAAGGTGAGATGAAAAAGGTATGATTTGTGATACGAATTTTGTGGACGGTCTAATGTAAAAGAAAATACAGTGAATTTGGGACACAACACAATTCAAGGAGTGTATTACAGTAGTATTTATCAAATTCACAACAGTGATAATAATAAGAGCTTGTTTAATCTCTTCCATTTTCGAAATTGTTTCAGAATATCGTTTCTCAATAAATAATTAATATAATAATTTTCTAAATAAAGGTTTATAGGGATACTACCTATAAACATAAACGATTACTTACTAAATCCAATCCTGTGGTTGTACTGTTTATTTGTTTCAGCTTTGAATGCCTAGGTGGTGGTACAGGACCGTCAACATTAAAATCCATATCCGGTGGCATTGAAACAGTGTTACGATCAATGGCAGCATCCTTGACCCATCTTTTTGGTGGTGCAGGAAGGGTATCAAGAAGCTCATCTAAACCTTCTTCTATAAGAACTGGTACTTTAAAGCTATGCAGAAGCTTAAGACATTGAATCTAAACAGACGGAAATTTTAATTTAAAAACCATTTTGTATAGAAGACTAGGGTCAGTTAGGTCTAAGCTAGAATATAGGGGCAGCGTCAAATCAGTTTCATAATTTGGGCAATATTTATGTAAAACAGTGCTAAAAAAACCTTGTTGTCAAAGAAAGGTATTCTAGTGCTGTTTCACATAAAAGGGAAACTTTAACAATCATAATTCAGAGGCAGCATCCAAATTGGCAGATGTTCAAAAGTTCAGGATTTTTCGCCTGTTAGTCTCTAGTATACTGTTATACTGGTGTAAATATAACAACGACACCATAGGAGAGATCCAAGAAAAAATTAACAATACAAATATCCTATTTACTCGAATGAGAGCCCCCACCCCTTTGCATGAACGCCCCCTTTTTGGAACAAAATTTGTTATGAGCGCCCCTCCTACTCCGGAGAAGGGGCGCTCATTCGAAAAACTATTAGAAATTGCGTAATACAGCAACAATGCAATCAATTAAACTTATAGTGCGGTCACACTGCGAGATTTAACATAATTTAGAGAACATCACTATGACAAAAAATCAAAACCAAGTGTGACCAGTGAAAATTTAGCTTAATTTCTATTCAAATATTGCTTACACATTTACTCTAAATCATTTGCTAAGACATGCCTTAGAGCATGTCTTACGAACATTTAGAAACATTGAACAATAGGCTGAGAGAGGAACTAAATAAACTTACCAACGTTTCAATTTTATTATTTCAATAGGCACGTGGGAAATATTATTGAATTAGCAAAGACGTTGTGCGTGCATGGAACGAAATTTTCATCAAAGCTTCTCTTTATAAGAAATTGTGTCTGATCAGTGAGAACCAGAGAAAGCTCAGTGGCAGATTTGGAGCATGCTTCTACTTAACTTAGTCCCAGCAATAAAGTGGAGGCTCAAAGTCATTTATTTTTAATAGCTTTAGGTAAGATAGTAGCTTACTAAAGATACTTGTAGTTCTCTACTGTGATGTTCTGACTAGGGCTTCATATGCCACTGCTACATATATGAACACTAACTTCTATCCTACGATTTCCCAGTGGCGGATTCAGACCTAGTCAGAGCACCAAGATGTAAACTAATTGTTTTTTATAGTTAACAAATGATCGTTAGCCTTTAAAAGCATCTGTAGTTATAAATAAAGCCTCACTTAATAAAAAAGTGGCTAAATGTGTTGCCTTTTGACAACAAAAATAATTGCAAACGTAGTCTTGCCATCCATCCTTTCCTCTGAGTTCCGTTTCTCATACTGTAGAATAAAAGAAAAGTCAGAGATTTTTTTTTAAATCTAAACTATTTGAAGAAGCCGCATTTTAATTAAGAAAATATCAAAAATCAGATGTGCGATTAGTATAAATCATGCAGTGTGACCGCACTATTATACTGTAAGACTATTCTACTTAGTAAATGTTGGTAAATACCATAATTGCTTACGGAAACTTATATAACACTAACTTCCTTTTCTATTGACAGAGTTTATTATCTGTTCGGTTGTAAAATTATTTTGACTACTTGACCATTTTGATTTCCCAGGCACTCTCTCGAGTAAATAAAGTATTCTTATATCATTGCAATGTTGTTAGAGATGAAGAAGCAATGAAAGTTAATTACTAGGGACCGTTCACACAACACTTCTTCTGTGATGAAAATGTTTTGAATTACAATAAAAAAATTATGCACAGTCCCTAAGTATATGCGAGGGTTCAAAATTGTGAAAAAAGTGGAAAAGAAAAATTTCCGCAATCTTTGGGAGATTTATAGCTGGGAGTGATCAGGCTTATGTTGAGTGTTGTCCTACATAACAAGAGTATTTCACAAAGGAAATCTTCAACACATATAATTCTATTTTACATAACTTATCGGTAAAAACTTTGTCATAAAAATTTCTGTCATTTAAAATTATTTCTTGCAAGGAAATGTTATTATTCCACCAGTCACTCAGAATTTGGTTAAATGTTATTCTAAAAATTTCAAAAATCCAAAGGCTAGGATTTCCAACCCTAAATTCCTTGGTTCTATTCTGTCCTCACAGTTCTCAGTTTTCAGTTTACTTAAACTTTGTCATCAAGACATTACATGCAAGACCCTGGAAGTAAAATTTCTGTGCTAAGCTTGAACAAGAAACTACTTCTAGCCATCACACAGAAAATTAACACAAACTTCATGTCTTAAATTTAGGGTCTAGAGCGCAGTGTCAGTTCAGAATGGGCAAAAAACCTTTCTTCTTGATAATTCAAGGGGTAAAGTCCGATTGTCAGACGGTTTATTAATGCCTGGGATTAGGGCATAGAAATGGCAATATTGGGTAATTTAAAAGATATACATAAATAAAAGATACTTTTAGAAAGTTTTCAAAATGATTAGAAACATTAAATTTGCATTCCCTCCAGAAAAGAAAGGAAAAATATAGTATATTGTGTATCGAAAATCTTGGAAGGCCTTGTGCCAAATGTAGATAGCAGCATAAAATACAAATGAAAAGCAAGACCAGGAAGGAAATGTGTAGTATGTTATAATCAAAACAGTACGGATAATCACAGGTATGGCTATTACATTATTCAATCACATGCCAAAATATATATAGAAGGCAGAACCAAAAATGTTCAAGGGAGAAAATCAGTTCTTTGAAAGATATGATTCCAAACTTCAACCTAGAAAGAACACTGTTTCCTGAAAAATAATTTCAAAATTCTACACAACGTACAAATGGTATATACTGTGCTTAAATATTTCTGTTAGAGTAAAAAGAAATATGATAGAAAACAAGATTTAACATACAAATGTTTTCAGTTCATGTTCAGTCATCAATATGGAACTTTGTGTGATGTTCGAAGATGCATCATCTCCAATGTTGATTTCAATTTTTTCTGATCCATGCAACAAAGCAGTAACATAGGACATGATAATTCCCTATGGAAGAAACAATTCAGATAAATCCAATAAATTACACACCACCTCTAAGAAAAGAAAAAGCCCTTAATTGTACGCAACAAAAAATTTGTACAAATGACTACATTAAAAAGCAAAAGTTTCGGCATGACAAACTTCGTCCATAATTTTGATCAGTCCGAAAGTTTGTCACATCGAAACTTTTTGTTATAGTATTTTTACTTATTTCCTGAAAAACTCGGACTTTGTTAGGTAAGTGAATACAAAAATGCAAAGACTGCAGTGATATTGCACGATCACTTTCATATTTATCATTAATACTTAGTCCGTACAGGTGTTTCTCTATCTTCTCCTGCTATTGAGAAGTCTAAACCTTAACACAAAGTATTACACTTTTACAGTATTAACTTTTGAAGTGATCCTCTTGTTCGAATCCTAGAGATTTAGCAATCCGTAATATTTTAAGGACAGCTTTAGGACAGATATAACATTTTAACAGCGTATTTGTCTCATTTTAGCAAGGTTTTACTAAAAACGTTACATTTTCACTTTCACGAAAGTTTTTTCGCCGAAATTTTATCGCCAAAACTTTTGGGTTTTAATGTGTACATGCTAATTGGATCCATGACGAATTTAATAAGGAAAGATTGAGAATTTTAAACAGAGAGAACTTTTAGTTCATTTTAGGCCATATTCCATAATACCGTAAGTGGATTAATTTTCGTCAGGATTAATTTTGGCCAAATTCTTGCTTGTACAATGCCTGTTTCTCTTTTCTCTTTAATAAAATGCTCGCTCAATCAGGAAACACAATGATTTAACAAGTATAAAACGAACTGGTGGGATATATTAAGTGGAGCAAATTTATAATTTGTTCCAATTTGCCAAAGAAAAAGTGATCATGAAATATCTCAATACTGTACTAGACATAAACATCTAGTGTTAACATTTATGGAATGGCTCCTTTAAATAAAGTTGTTCTGAAGGAGATTTATATCATTAGCAAAAGCAACTTTTATTTAGGTCATCAAAGCTATGGTGCTTTTTCTTCATAAATTATGGACGGCCAATTTACTGAAACAATACGGTAATTAATGCTATAAAAATTAAGTTACAAGGGCATGGCCAGGAAAGGCATGCGATCTCACGCACACACCTCCACACACACCAGCATCAACCTGTGGTATTCGCATTACCACATGCCTGGTTTGTTAAAAATTGATCGCCTGCTTTAGGAGTTGGAAAAGGTAAGTCCTTTGCAGATACAACACTTGAAGTGCATGAACTATTGAAGAGCGCATGTTTCCTCACATAATAATTTTTATCGAAATTTTCGGAATATAATATAATAGCACTCCCGGGATCCTTTCTCTGTAATATATGAAATAATGTGCCATCAGTGAATAATTTTTTTTTTGTATTTTGTGTGCTCAACCGTACTAGCAATAAGTTTCATTTTTAGGGGTGTACTTTTTATTATAGGCATGTGATCACACCTCTACTGAGCCTTTTAGAGATGCACCAAAAATCGCAAGTCTGTCTATAAAACCGGTATGTGGTGTCCCACACGCTTTCAGTTTTTTCATGACTAAACCTGGTTACAGCAACCAAGCAATCAGCCACCAACCTGAGAAATTTCTTTATAGTGTTTGCCACCTCACTTTCATTCATTCTAGTGATACAATGGTTTAATCAACCTCACATTCTTGATAGGCTACCTCCCATGAAAAATGAAGTTGATCTAATATGAAAGACCTTCATGTGTGATTAATGAATTTTTTGGAATTTTTGAAAAATATTGCTTCGTTCTCAAGATATTGAGTTATGTTTAAAAACTTGGAAACTTTGGAAAAGATTTCAAAATCGTGATGTCATAAGGTCTATCGATATAAAAGGGAAAAAAGTAATGCTTATTATTTGACAACCCAATTTTAGATTTCTAGACCCTTGTGTGAAATGACAAACAGCATCTCGATCTTAAAAACTATAAAAAATGCTTTTCCAATTGCCACCTGTACACTTGCCCCAGCCCCTTGTCAAAAATATCCATCCGACTAGCGAAATGAAATAATATTTTGGACCAAATTTTGGGGTTCTAAATGTTGTTAGAACTTGTTTTATTGGAATGTCAGCATTATTTAATTGGGGCCTGGGGCGAGAAAGCAGGTGGCTGTTGACAATTAATTTTTGGATATTTTTGAGGACGTAGCTACTCTTGTACATCTGGTTTGTCAGATATGAAGGATTTACTTTTGTCAGCATTTTTATAGCACAAGGTCCACAACTTCCCCAGAGTTTTCAAATCTTTAAACATCAATATCTTGAGAATGAATCAATATTTTTCAAAAATTCCAAAAGATGCATTAATCACAGATCAAGGTCTTTCATATGAGATGAACATCATTTTTCACGGGAGGTAACTTTTAAAACTGACACACTTAGAAAAACATATTGGCAATATAATCAAATGCGATATTCAATCCTTAGGGATCAACCTTGACCAAAAGCTATTTGCTAAAGGACATGGGATTCTGCGGGCAAAGCTGTCGTAAAGGAACCCCGAGGATGAGGCCAAGCTTAAAGGCCAAGCTATAATGGGGAATTAGAAAGTAGACAGATCAGGCTTTCCTCCACCGCAAATCATTTGACATAAAAACATTTGTTGCCAATAAAATGTAGTGCTCCTGTTTTACCCTGGAATGCAATGGTTTTAAACCTAACTCTCTACCACTGCGTCATTACATGCATGAATGCAAAGAATCCGTAGTATATAATAATGTAACAAAGCTATATATAATAATATAAAATATTTACTCTAAATATTTGAGATATGCAGTCATCATCGAAGAAATAGCTACTGTAAATAAAAGCTGTAAAGTAAGGTTGATATGAGACATATATGATAACCAGCAGGAGACTAAAACACTAGCAAGTCATGAATATACTTGAAAATAGAAACATAACCCCACCCAGTGGGCACAGACGTCTGTAATTTTACGTCTGTAATTTATTCAGACGTTTTTTTTCAGACTCTAATAGACATCTGAATTTGATCTCAGTCATAACGACCAAAATACGACGTCTTATAGATATCGTTGAAAGACAATAAGTATCGAATCGAATTCAGATGTCTGCATTCATGTGTTCCTTGATTTTATTATTAGATATTTCTGTTCCAGGTTTGCCAAATTTCTCTAAAGTTGCTTTTGGCGGAATTCTACTCAGTACCTTAGAGACTTCAACATCTAAGAAAATAGCATCATCGACAATGACTTGCATAACCGTTCCATGTAAAGCAGCAGTAAGGTATAGCTTAGAGGAAAATAGACGTCTTATCACAACATCCTTTAGACGTCCTACAGATGTCTGCATTACGATTCGATACTTATTGTCTTTCAACAATATCTATAAGACGTCTATTAGACGTCGTATTTTGGTCGTTATGACTGAGATCAAATTCAGATGTCTATTAGAGTCTGAAAAAAGACGTCTTTTTAAGACAGCTTCAGACATCCTGAACACATCGGTAATACGAGCTGAAATAGATTGTCTTTAACAGGTCTGCACGACGTAATGAAGACGTCTGATAAGCAAACCCTTAGGACGTCTTGAAGATGTTACAGTGTTTATGCAGTCGACCTTTGGGTGAAATTCCCTGAGATCGTGTTGGTGAACATATAACTGCATATGACGTCATTTATCTATAATAAAATTTGTCTTTAGGATGTCTATACGAGGTCTAAATGACGTCTATAAAATGTCTGTACAACGTCTAAAAGATGTCTGTACGACGTCTATAAGACGTCTTGCAGACGTCGCACTAAGACTTCTAATAGTCTTTCACATTAGACCACCTGACGACGTCTTACAGACCACAATTTCAGACGTCTTACAGACGTCTAATAGATGCCGGTGTGCCCACTGGGCAAATGAAATCTTACCTTGTCAAATTTGTCAATAATCATTCTTAATTTCTCATCTTTTAATCCACATTCCAATAATGCTAATGAGCGCAAAATACTTGCAATCTGGCTAAGGTTGTGTCTAGCAGTTTCGCTGATATCTGCATCTGAATTTATTCCATAAGGCTCAGGATTAATTATAGCAGGGCAAACAAAATAACTCATAATCATGTACCCAATTATTGCTTTGGCATTTGCTTGCGGTAATTTCATTTTAGTTAGCATACCATCAAATAGCTGACGAATTGCCCATCGCAAACTTTGTGGAAAGCAATATATTTTATCGTGTAGACTTTTTAAAAATTTGGTTGAGAGATTAATTAAATGATTATGAAGTGCATTCATATGTTCCTTGATTTTATTATTAGATATTTCTGTTCCAGGTTTGCCAAATTTCTCTAAAGTTGCTTTTGGCGGAATTCTACTCAGTACCTTAGAGACTTCAACATCTAAGAAAATAGCATCATCGACAATGACTTGCATAACCGTTCCATGTAAAGCAGCAGTAAGGTATAGCTTAGAGGAAAATAGTAATTCCGAATACATAGTTAAAACACAAGCAAAAGCATTATCAGTTGATCTTTTTCCACAGAAGAAACCTAACAAATCCTCACAAGATAAAACTTGTAAAGTCATTAATTCTTTTAAGACCTTAAGCACTGCGATTTCATCTTTCCTTTGAGCACAACTGCCATATAAAGATGAAATAAGTAACTTCGTCAAATGTCTTGTTGTTGTTTTTATTTTCTTGTTGTCACAGTAGTCTAATATTAAAGCCACTAGTCGTGGATTATCTTTCAAAGAAAGCAAAAACTCTCCATATTTAGTGTCCTCATAGTTCAAAAAACTGCAAGCATCTTCAAATTTAACATTCTCAATTACCCGTGAAGTGGTACTACATTCTGGCGGATTCACTTTCCCTCTGACCAATCTGTCCAGATTGATCCAGTGATGTCTCGTTTTCCATTCCGAATAAAATAAATTCTGGCTTAAATTAAAAACCTTTTCGTTGAGCCTACGAAGTTGTTCCTTTTCTTGTTTTACGAATAAACGTTCTTCTTTGAGGCGTTTCTGAAGAGTTACAAATCGAATCTTCCTTTCCTCGCTTTCATCCGCCATGTTTACAAGTCCCTTTATATTTTCCAATGTTCAGGCGAATTAAAACAGAGCCGTGAAAGTTGCTCATAAAATACTCCGGTGAAGTGTGAACATGACATCGAAAGTGAAAGTGATGAATTTCTATGTGACAGAAGATTTCGCGGAAAAATATGAACACAGAAGAGCAAATGAAACCGCCCAACAGCAGGAAGATTTCCGACGCTTATCATCCCGTGCACTGCTCAAATTTTAAAAATGCCCACTTGCGGACCTTGCCACCCCTGCACTGACCTGACGATTAAAGTTCAGTCGCTACAATCGTCGCTAATCGCCCAGTATGAACATTTTCCTTATCTAAATAATAATCATCATCATCATAAAACATCTTTCGTATAATAAATATACATAATGTAACTCACTTTTGAGTATTTTATATAAAAAAGTAATATAAAAAGACAACATAAACAAAACACAAACAGTGACAGTACAGCTGGATATTAAATGATTCTGCTTCTGATTCTCAAAATCGTGTTGATTTTCTTCCGTTACTACGTATCTAGTTTTTATAAATTGGAGATAACAGAAGCAGCCAACTAGAGGTGTTCGTCAAAATAGGTGTTCTACATTGCCAGGAGCGAAGTTTTTCTCTACAGTCAAATCTGTTCTTCATATTTTGCCGAACAGATCAAATTGACAGGAGCATTAATTTTTTTTTGACGAACAG
>JAUCNQ010000017.1:0-32905 GCA_032352715.1 Bougainvillia muscus | reverse complement strand
CCCTTGTAAAAGGAAGGTTGAACTTTTAGTCCAATCTTTAGGGGAGTGAAACCCCTATCCAAATTTAACAAATGACTTTGTCAAGTAATGCATCGCCTCGTTGCTTTGTTAATCTCAAATATAAAAATATAAATTATGAAAATTAACTGCCAATTTCAGTTGCGGATTCTATTTACAAGTTTACTAAATTTACTAAGATTGTTCGGAATTGTATAGGTTTGAAAGGTTCTAATTATTAGTGTCACAAAAAGGATAATTATATCAATAACAGGTTAATCTGGGTACATTAACAGGTTAATCTGGATATTGAGGTATCGGGGTATCTGGGTATCAGGCTTGACAGGTATGATAAATTGATTTGATTCGGTGTTATATATAGGTTTAATAGATTCGATAGGCTCGATAAAAATCGATTCAGTTTGATAAAAAAATCAACAAGCTTAACAGGAAGAGGTAATCTGTGTAATAGTAGTAGTAATAGTAATAGTAGTAATACAGTAAATAGGTTAAATAGGCCGAATAGGTCAAATAGGTTAAACAGGATAAATTGTCAATTGATAAAATATAGATAAATTTCAGTTACAACAGAGTTTGAAGTTTCAATGGTTGAAGGTCAAATAGGTCAAATAGTTCAAATAGGTCAAATAGGTCAAATAGGTCAAATAGGTTAAATAGGACAAATAGGTCAAATAGGACAAATAGGTTAAACAGGCTTGAAAGGCTTGATATAAGCTTAATAATATGTTAGCCGGTTATCCTAGCTAAATTTAACTAGTTAGGATGAACTAGCTGGAAGAACAACCAATACAACGTAGATTGCAGGGTTGTTCGTAGCACTAATCACTGGTTGATCTCTCAGGCAACAAGGAACAGCACCAGGAGAACATACAGTAATAAGTTTGGACTAAGTCGAGCTGCAAGCAACCAGAGAATTACTATAAATATTTCAAGATAGGATTGGATGGCCAGATCTTGAAATGAACGGGAATCCGAAGCGCATTCCTGAAAATTAAAATAAGAGGGGGGGGGGAGGGGGGGGGGGGGTATTTTCGTAGGAATCAAACCAAATTTTACAAAAGTTGGTCTGAAACAAATATATATTCTAGGCTTGATAAATTGAATTCCTATGCTTCAGTTTATTATTTACAACCCCCATCCATCTTTCCTGTGGATTGTCGAACCAAATCGTCCCGTTTAGCAACTTCTTCAGATTTTCTCTCTGCTACCTCGCGTGTTTGTTTACCTTTTTAGCCTCCGAACATCTTACAGCGCCGGCTAGATAAACACAAAAATTGATACGACCACGACGAGCCACCGCGGAATGTCTTACCGAATACATTACCTACGGTAATCTTACTATACTTTTTGTGCTTAAAGAAATATACCCTTAGTCATTGATTCTCCTCTATGACTTGCTTCCTAACTGTGATATGCTATTGCAAAGCAATGTACTTACTGAAGATACTGGTTTGCAAAACTACAAAATCGATATGCTAATTTGAAAAAATGTTTTCAAGGCCTTAGCTTTAGCTTTGAATTATTTCGAACTTTGCCAATAAAATCAAACAACTGACTTATCTTTAGAGCAAGATGGCTTCTGCAAGTGATGGTTCAATGCAGCCTCGAAAGAAATTAGCTTCACAAGAAAAGAAATCTTCGAAGATGGATGTTTTTAGAATAGAGCATGAGAATTTAGGTTTGTATGTGTTAAATTGAAATCTTGTTGTCAAACAGCCAAATCATTAGAAACGAAAATCTGAGACCCATTATGACAAGATAAGGGTTAGATATATTAGGACCATTCTTTTCTTGTTCAACAGTCTCACAAGTCGCGAGACTCGAATTTCTCTCCAAAGTAAACTACCCCCGTGAGGTTGTACTTTTATGTAAAGTTATCATGAGAAATAATTCTTATTTTTTATCAGCATTTCCCTGAAAGTATTATAAAACAGGGTTCGAATTAGTGGCCCTAGAATTGCAAACCCCTAGTCAGTTTTAACTTTTAGCGAGTCACTTTTATTCAAGTTGCGACTATCCAATTTCGTTCTTTTTTTAAGTGAAATATCATTGTTTTTGGCATTGTATATCTATCAAAATCACTAAACGTAGGAGAGCAGTTACAAAAAAGCATGTGATCACTAATTGCTGATTCTTTCCTCGTTTTGCGATGCTTTCCAGTTAACTGTGGAATTCCCAAATGCTCAGAGATGCAGACCTTAAAATGACGTATACTTTTTCCATAATCGCAAGCATTTCAGCTAGCACACGGAAATCTATAAACTGGGCCGGAGTGCATCATTAAGGCAATTTTGTCCTTAAATGGAAAAAAATTTCTAAGTCTCTGAGTCACGGACAACACGGAGCGTACAATAAGGTAGAAACTCATGATATAATTTACTTAACTTAGTGCGAATTTCTAAGGACTTCACTCCTAAAAATGGTAATGTAATAAAGAGGTCTTTTTTTGAAACAGTGATAGGCACTTGTTTCTAATTCTTTTCTCCTCAATGACAGGGCACATCACATAGTGAAATGACGCCACTTCAGTTTTTGCTTACATTATGAATTGTGCTAAATACATCATCCTCAGATGCATAATCTATGCAATTGTGTGTTTCAGCCATATTGTTCTTGCCCAGAGAAATGCCAAAATAAATGGACATAGCATGATCACCGTCAAAACACAGTGAGTTTTCATATTATTGGGCAAATAAATGCTATTTCAGAAGATCACTAAGTGCACTGTTTTTCTTCCCCTCGCTCTTCTCTTTGTTCATGTTCAAGTTTTGTGTTATGAAAAGAATGACCCCTTATTTTCACTCTCAAAGTTTATATACTTTAGGAGCGCAAACTTTCTCGAATTTTGGTCCAATTCGCGAAAGTAAGAAACACAAAAAACGCTGTATTGATCGATTCGCAAAAAAGTTGCAGCAGCTTACTTTTTTGATCTAAGATTATCGAAAGTTGTCGTTCCTTCATTCATTGTGGTTGTCTGGCCGAGCGGACTAAGGTGTCGAATTCTAATGACATCTTTGTGGGTTCAATCCCCGCTACTGTCTGTAGCTCAAATTGGAGCTTTAAATAGAACCAGGACCCGATTAAACAGGACCCACATTGATAACAGTGTTTCAACACTGAAGTGGCTATCCTGTATAAATAATCGTTAAAAAATAAATATATAAATCTCTATTATCCTATGAAATTGCTGTGAAAAAGCACTAAAAACATTTCTTCCGATTATCATTAAAGGTTTCTTCGTTTAGCCATTCGCAAATGTTTATTTTATTTAGCCCATTTGCGAGATTTTACACTCAGGAAATGCAAAAAAATTGCGAATTTTCAAGCTCGCAAGCGTTTGTTCTCTTAAAGTACTGTGCGGTTGTAGAAAATGTCTTTGGGAAACTTGTTTTCAATAAGTTAAAATTCATTCTCATATTTTCCTTTTTAGATAAGTTCGAATTAGAAGTTGTTGTTAAGATGCTTCACTATCAATTCTTCTCTGACAAAACAAAAAATGGAAAGATGGAACTAAAGAAAATAAATGAGTTAAAGCAAGAAAACAAAGTCTACATTAATAAACTTCTTATTCATATTCACAATAAATTTAGTAATCATGATGTGGACATAAATAACAAAACTCAGCAAGACAGTATTCTTTTAGGTTATATCAACCTGATTGTTATCCCATGTATTTCATTGATCTGTGAGATGCCTAGTGAAATTGTCTGGAATTTTATTCTAGTTCTTTATTCCATACTAGCTAGCAAGGTTATGACTCCTGAAGTTATAAATGATGTTTTATTTTGTCTAGCTAATGGGCGTATTAGAATGCGACCAGATATTTCTATCCCTATTCCAGAATCAGTCAAACAGAAAGTTGTTTCAAGGAGTGTTGAGAAAAGGAAGAAGTATGGTAACTCAGATAGCTGTTATCTCTTGAAGAAATTATGTGATTCAAGATTGAAGAATAATGAACAAGTCAAGAAACGCACTGAAGCAATTTACTATTTGTTCAAAGAACTGTTGGTTCATAATCCCGAATGCTTCACTGACAATGATCCTGATTGGCTGGTGAAAGAACTATGGCCTATCCGGATTTTAAACGTTTCTTCTGATAGTACTGACCAAACTATGGCGCTAAACTGTTTAGGCGGAACAACTATGGCATTAGAAACAATAAAGAACATCTACAAGCACAGTTCTGGTGATATGTTTAGCATTGAATGGACTAATGGAGTAAAACAAGATTATGAATTTAATAACTTTATCAAACATGAAAATGATTTGGTTGGACCTAAAGACCATCTGAATATTTTGAATCATTTGCTAATTTCAAAGAAGAACCAGAAACAAGATTGGGATATACTTATTGATATTATCAAATTACATAGGGAGGATGGTGAAGATATTTTTGTAAAAGATTTGTCTTGGCTGTTCAAGAAAATTTATCCTATCAATGACAGTGTTGCTGTGGATCTATTCAATGACATTTGGAAAGGATTTAGCAGTGAATCTCTTATGCAAAGGTTCTTTTGTGATTATACACTTAGTGTGCTAACAGATTGGCCCACAAACCACTTCCTTTCAGAAGATATTATTAGTCAGTTAATCAAGATGGATCAAAACGCTATTTTCAATTTCTTTCGTTTAGTTTCTAAGAGAGAAGATATAACTGATGTAATTGATGTTTTTTGGGGTAAAATGACTTCTTGTATGTTGGAAATGGAAACAGAGACAAGAAAAATTTGGATTTGCTTTTATCTGCAGCATCTAGTTCCATTATCCAGATTATCTGAATGCATTAAATGCCAGACATTTGTTCGCTTTGTTAAGATTTTGTTGGAGTATCTGGAAACTCGAAAGGACCTTGAAAGAAAAACTGCTTCACAGTTCCTTGTCGCAGTAACCGAATCTGTTATTGGATGTGCATCAAATGAGCAGTTACTTACAGAAATATCTCATTGTATACGAACATTTAGAGACCTAAAGATACCATTTAATCTGCTACTTGATTTAGCTAAGTTAAGTGTTGATGCTCATGATCCTGTTAATACCATGCACAGCATTCAGATGTTATATCATGGTCTCCATGTATGCTTGGCAAATCCTGAAGAGGTGAATCAAAACATTGATATTATATTGCAACATATTAAATTGCTGTTTAATTTTAATTGGGAAGATGCTGATCGAACATTGATTCAAAAAAAGAAGTTAGTGTTTGAATGTTTTGTATTCTTCCTAGTTCATTTGAATCCTAAGCAATGTGTCTTATTGCTTTTAAAGGAAGATTTTTTACGAGATGTCCTCATTAGGGATTTTTTTACATATCCTTTGGCAGTTACCAACTTAGAAGTACTAATCCAACTATCCACTCACCCTGACTTTGGAAGTACCTTTAAATGTGTTGTCATGCAGCTCTTATATCTGATATTTGACAGCCCAAAGAGTAGTAATGAAGAATACATTGCTGAAGTGTTCAATCAATATGCTAAAGTGCTTTTGTCAGGCAGGAAATCTTTTTTATTGGAATTGCTTGTTGAACGAAAATATGATTTGTTTGCTGGTATATCACACCGTATTGCGCTTGTACAAGAAGCCTGTATTCGTATTCTGTCTGTCATTATCAACTTGAATTCTGTAATTCGTGACAAGATAATAGAAAATTGTAACATCATTCCTTCTTTAAATACTTGTAGCTTCAGCGATGTGGTATTTTCGAAAAATGATCCCGAACTTATCAATATCTTGAACATTTACTATTCTGAAACTATCCACGAGGAAAAAGCTCAAAGGAAAAAAATCACGAAAGAGGGATTGGAAGCTGAAATAAATCATTTAAAGAAGCAGTTAACTCATCATTCAGAAAAATCTGCTAATTCAATTCCTGTTAGCACAGGTGTGGTTTACGACCAAAAGCTGAAATCGTTTGTTCCTGTCTCAAGACCTCTTGTTGAAACTGAAACATCGTTAAGGAATTTGAGTGTAGTGATGGATGTTGTTACAAATCCAGTGAATTTGCTACTTGAAGGACAAACAGGGGTTGGTAAGACAGCTGTTGTTACAGAAGCTGCTAGGAGATTTGGCATCCCACTTATACGTTTTAATATGTCATCATCGACTACGATTTCGAATCTGTTTGGATCTGCTGTTCCTCAGGAAATAGATGGTGCTATATCCATAAAGTATCAGGAAGGTCCCTTTACTACAGCATTTACAAAAGGTGCCTGGCTATTGCTAGATGAATTCAATCTTGCACCTGAGAATGTTTTATCATGCATAGAGAATGCATTAGATACATCTATACTATTCCTTTCCACAGACTCAGCAGAATTGGAAAACTCACAACATGGTCTTAATGAAAGGAGATACATACAAAAATATCGCCATAAAAACTTTCGACTCTTCTGTACACAAAATCCAGTAAGTGGTTCATTCAAAGGAAGACGAGAACAACACTCATCTACATTACTTTCCAGGTTCACCCCTGTGATGGTAGAGAAGCCAACTCAATTAGAAATGCAATTCATTGTGAAAAGGCTGCTTTTGCAAACTTTGGGCGATGAAACAGCTGATAGGATTGCTAATTCTGTTTGTGGAGTGCATTATAAAGTGTTATCTCACTTCAACCATGCAATATTTGGCGAGAAAGGTCTTCCCTATGCTGAAATTACTTTGAGAGATCTTATAAGATGGTCAGAGAGAATTTTAAGGCTAATAAATAGTAAAGAAACACCAAGTAATTCTGAAATAATGGCTATTCTGGCTAGCAGTGCAAAGTTAATTTACTGCTCTCGCTTGAGAAATGAAACGAACCAGGAAGATATACTGAAAATCATTATGAAAGAACTTAATGTTAAAAATGATATTTTAAATGATAATATAATGGCAGTAAAGCTGAGCGATGATGGCGGAATCTTGCAAATCAACAATGCAGATTTCCCTTTTACATTGCCAGAGCAAGAAAGCTCTGGAAAACATGACGAATTTTGTATCCAATTGTTTAAAGGTTTTGTGAAACTAGTAACTGAGAGTACCATCAAGAGTCACGAAGTGCCGCCAATAGGGTGGAAGGTTTTTGAATCAACAATTTCAACCATGAAATCTGATTTACCTTTAAAAACCCGTTTACTTACTCTGTGTGATTTAATTTGCAGTTATATCAAAAATGTGAAACAAAGGAAGGAGTTCATTCTCTCCTTTAAAGAATTGATTCGTTCATGTTATGGTGAAGAGGTTTTACCAACTAATCTTAATAAATATGAAGATAATCAGTGTCTAAATCATATAGCATTAACTCATAATATGAAATCTTGCTGGTTAGAAATTCTTAACGCATCAAAATTAAAACAACCTGTGCTCTTAACTGGAGAAAGTGGATGTGGCAAGTCAGAAATTCTATCGTCTTTAGCCAATGTTTTACACAAAAGAGTAATGCACATCTTTATAACTCCTGAAACCGACCCTGACATTCTTGTTGGAAATTTTATACCCTGTGGACAAGGTGTGAAATGGCAAGAAGGTCTTGTTACAGAGGCTGCTAGAAAAGGGTGGTGGCTAGTTTTGGAGAACCTATCAGAAGCCCAATCAGTTGTGTTAGAACGGTTAAATCCAATTTTGGAAAATCCTCCAAGTTGGATCATAACAGAAAATCTTGAAAAGGGTCCAGAAAATGTCCCTGTTCACCCACAGTTCAGAATTTTTGCTACTATGATTCCACCTGGTAAGAGCAACGAGCGCATGTCCGGTGCTAATATAGCTACTAACAGCGAGCTCAGTCCTGCGTTATACAACAGATTTGTTGTGATACACGTGAAAAATCAACATGACAACAAAAGTGCCCTGAATCAAATTTTTACTTCTATTGCTGGAGATTCAACATTAGCATTCATTAGAGACAGTTTCGTTACAATATTTATGCAATTGAGACAGATAAACCCATCCTTAAACCTGTGGCATTTTACCAGAGCCGTTTTCAGTGCTTGCTTGTTACTGAAAGACGTCATAAATGACAAATCAAAATCTGTCTATGTGTCTGTATTATTGAACATGTTGTCTCAATTTAAGAGCAACTTTGATTTTTATGAGGCTGCTGTAGATATTGTAAAAAGTCATTTGCCAGAGTTCACAGAAAACCTTGATTGTTTGTCAAAATACTTCATTGATGCACCACCTGGTCCTTATGTTATTGATAAGCAAAAATCTGAATCATTTTTTAAGAATGCATGCCTACTATCAGCATCAATAATATGCAGTTTTCCAGTATTGTTGGAAGGCCCGGCATCAACTGGCAAGACAAGCTTGGTTACCTTCTTAGCAAATTGTAACGGTTCCAGCTTAGAACGAGTTAATAATACTGAAAACACATCTGTATGTGACTATCTGGGGACATTACTACCAAATGGAACTGTTGCATATGGACCACTCATTAGAGCTATGAAAAATGGATTCTTTTTTCTTGCTGATGAATTTAACTTAGCAGAACCAGCTGTACTTAATATGTTGTATCCATTGCTTGAAGGGAAACGGACTATAATGGTACCATCTACAAATGAAGTGATTGTAGCTGCTCCCGAATTTCGTTTTTTTGCTACACAAAACGGCTCAAGCTATGCTGGCCGAAAAGATTTACCCAAAAGTTTACGATCAAGAATGACAGAAGTAATATTTAAAGACTTTACTGAAGAAGAAATAAAATTCATAGTTGAGAATCGTAGCTTAATTTATGACGGAACTCTTAAAGAACAACTCATGGAACATTCTACCAATCTTGCTGGGGCTTACACAATAATTAACAATTTTATTGCAAGCTCAAAAACACCAATATTTGGAAGTGGTGTTAGGCTAACACTGAGGGAAATATTGAAATGGGTGCATCGAAAATCTGTTTACCAAAATATTGATTGGGGTCAAATTGGATTTCAGTTGTTTTACACTAAGACAAGCAATGAAAACCACAGAACTCTTGCCAATTTGCTTTTTGAAGCCTTTCCAGAATGTGAATTGTTGAAAGACTTAGTCAAATGCAAACCTTCGATTAAGGTTGACAAACGCAACAAAACATTATACAACGAAACATTAAACAGCCGGAAACAGGAATTAACATTATGTAGAGTTTCTGATACATCATTTTGGGAAATGTTAGAACAGTCTCCTTCAAATTTTTTGGAAAAGTTATGGAATGTATGTATTGCTTTGAAATGCAATGAACCTGTTCTTTTGACTGGACCAACGTCATGCAAATCGCACTTAATTGATGTCTGGTCAACAATGTATGGTAGGGAAAACGACAAACTAACTGTTCTTTGTAATAAAGCAACAGATTCTGCAGACTTATTAGGACGCTTGCGGCCTTATTCTTCTGCAGAACTATTAAACTATATTGACTTAGCCTTAGTTCAGTTTAGTCATTCTCTTAATTATTTTCTCAAAGAAAATATTAACCATGATATACAGGAGCACGAGTTCTTAGCAGCTACAAAAGAGTTTGGACTTTGTGTTAATAAAATTACCACAAAAATGGAAAGTCAAAGAAAGCAAAGTACACTTATAGATTCCCACTCCGCTGTTCCATTAGAAGAAGAACATTACACACGTTGTGCAGTGGAAACATTCGATGATACTGACAAATTATCTGATAGGTCAGAGTACTTGGACTCTGGAGATGACTGCAGCTCCATTGGTATGCCCAGTTCAGACAATGAAAGTGATTTTGGTTATCACAATTCTTATGCGATGCCTTTTGATGAAGATGAGATGGTGTCTTACGATCAAACCCATGAGGAGCAGGATTCAAATTCTTCAATTGGTAATAGTGAAGATGACGAAATAGAACCTGTTTCTGATGAGTCATTATTAGAATATCATACAGAAACTATTATTCTTGAATCTGACTCTCCTGATATAGAAATAAACAGATTATCAACGAAATTACAGAATAAACTACAGGAAATACTGAATAAAATTAATGCCATGGTAGAATTTTGCTCAGCTGGTAAACAAACTGTTCTTGCTATTGGACAAAAACTTCAAGATGCCTTTAAACATTTGACAGATGACAAAGAAAATGATATCAACTTTCTTTTTCAAGATGGGCCATGCGTGACAGCTATTAAAGATGGTAAAGTGCTAATTTTGGAGGATATAAATTTACCATCACAGGCTGTCACTGAACGACTGAATAGTATTATGGAACTCCAACCTTCGTTTTCTCTCTTTGAAGATTTGAGTTTAGAAGATAAGTGTGTGCTAAATATACCTGAACAAATGGTTATTTTCGCCACTGTCCACACCACTGAGTCAAACACAGGAAAGGTTAACCTCAGTCCTGCGATACGCTCCAGAATGACGGAAATTGTGGTTGAAAAGTATACTATTGAAGATCTTGTAGCTTTATCATCTATTCCTAATGTTGAGAACTTGCACTTAAAATCGTTTTTGATGGAAATTATCCGAAAAATCAAACCTCACTTCACAGTTACATCCAGGGAAATTTTGAAACTAAAGTATTTCATAACTCATCACCTGACGTCGGCCATCGATTATTCAGTAAGCTATATCAATAAACTGACTGTAATTGGTATCTACTACCTGTGGTTGGATCGAATAAAGAAAAGCACCTCAAAAGAAGTCATACTGAGAACAATGCTAGAAGTTTTGCATGTCAAATACGAGGATGTAAGTGACTATTTGGAAGGTAAAGTTTGCAATATTGATACGAATGAATGGACAGTGACAACAAACAAAAATGGTAGTTACTATGCATGTCTGTTTGATACACCATTTCGTTGCGCCCTTGCTCCTGGAAAAAGTAATGCAGATCCTTTCTCTGATTTATGCTTATCGCCGACAACATTCAAGAATATTTGCAGAATATTTGCTTCTGTTGATTGTAACATGAAGCTGCTCTTAAATGGTCCACCAGGCATTGGAAAAACTAAAATCATTGAGGTGCTAGCAAAATCTCTTGGCTATACTTGCTGCAGAATTAATTTAAGTGGAAATACCACATATGAAGATTTGATCGGAAATTTCATCCCGAAAATCAAGAATGGTAAAAAATCCTTTGGGTTTGTGGAAGGTAAACTGTTGCACGCATTGAAAAATTCAAAGAAAACGTGGATATTACTAGATGAAATCAATTTGGCACAGGTATTGTTGTTAGAAAAACTAATACCCTTGTTTGCAGGACATAAAAGTTTGGTAGTAGATGCAACTGGTGAAATTGTTAAACTTTCAAACATCCAGCTATTTGCAACAAAGAATCCAGAGTCCATTGGTGGTGGAAGAAACAAGTTACCAGATTCTGTTTTGTCCTGCTTCACCATACTAAACTTATCAGCATTCACAGAGTTAGAGTTAAAACAAATTGGTAGATTTAAGATGATGCAGCCTGCGCTACATGATGGTTATCAAGCTATTGCAAAAGACCTCATTGAATTGGTTTTAGATTTCCACTTGGAGGTAGCAAAAGCTGCAGAAAGAAAAGAAATAGGAAACCATGCAAATCCTGTAAGTTATAATCTGAGGGATATAGTCAAATTTGTCCGGGTTGCAGAAACTAATGCAGAATTTCATAAACTTGCAGTCAAAGACCACATAAAAACTGAAAAGAGCTTTGAGTTTAAAAAAAAAAGATCTATTGAAATTGAAGGCATAAGAATCAATCTTCAGTTAGTTTATGTCAAAAGTTTGAAGCGAGAGAAGGATCGTCAAAATGTGAATATGATAATCAGTAGGTATTTTCCATCACAGAACATTGCTACAACTACCAGTGATGCTGAATTTGAACATGAGTTGGAAAAGTATGTCAGGATTGGCTTCATTTACTTACCAAAGGGTAACTATGAACAAGATGCGAAAATGACTTTTTACCATACAGCTTTTACTAATGATAATCTTATATCATTGGCTGCCGCAAGCAGAACTGGACACACTATCTTATTGCAGGGTCCAAACGCAACTGGAAAAACAGGTTTAGTGCTTGAGTTGGCGAAACTTGCTAAAAGAAAGCTTTTCAATATCCACATGACACAGGAAACTACAGTTAGTGATCTCGTTGGCTCCTGGACAATTGCTAATCCAACATTGACGCGTCAAAAGATGCAGATACTAATATTTCTGGTAACTGATTTATTGATTCGTTCTGCATTGTTACTCTTTTCAAGTAATATTGGAAGTAAGCAGGTTATTGATTGCCTAGTAAATTTTTACGGAAAGCATAAACTGTACTTCGCAAAAGCTTTCTCATACCCTGTAGACAAAGTAGCCTATGACATTTTACTTGTGTGGGAAGAAATCAAAGCAATGAATATAACATCTTTGCAAGAATTCGATACCATGGAATGTTATTTTGAAAAATTAAAAGATGTACTCGAAATGACTGGTAATAAAGGTAGCACAAATTTTATTTTTGTTGAAGGTCCTCTCATGGAAGCAATTCGAAATGGTCATTGGATACTGTTAGATAATATAGGGCAAGCACCTGGAGATGTCTTAGAACGACTTAACTCTTTAGCAGAAGCTGAGTCAGAGCTAATATTATATGAGGGTGGAAAAAATGAAATTCTTAGAAGGAGAGATGGTAGTATACACGAAGATTTTAGATTATTTACAACATTTAACACGGAACGAAGCAAGGAAAATTCTTTAAGCAGTGCATTCTATAACCGATGTATTGTTATCAACCTAACTATGCTTGACTATTGTAAAGAGATGACTCATATGGATAACGAAACTGAAGGTATGGCAAACACAAAAGGAGATGAAGAAGTTAAGACATACGTTGATTCTTTCAAATATTTGCCTGCTTTTAACATTCTGAAAAAGCTATTTGCAGAGTTAACTGATGCTGAGACAGTAGCAATAATTCTTTTGGAATTACATTTATACATAGCATGTGAAAGCAGAATGAAATCAATAGATGTGTTGAGTGGATTCCAATTTAACTTTCGTAGTCTCTATGCAAGTGGAAAATCAATGCTGACTTTAATGGAAAACTGTCAGATGGGTGTAGAAATGGCACTTAGTAAAAGTATTGAAATGTCTTACTGTGGGCCGTTAAGGAATCAAGGCGATAGAGAGACTATTAGAAGTAAATATGTGGAACTGCTTGATAGGACTTTGGAAACTATTAACGTAGAAGGCAAGACATACGTTTCTCTTGATAATGCATCCAATGAAACAACTATCTGCATGAATTATGGTCAATTGGTTTCTGATTTTTTGTTGTATATTGCGCTTAGCTTTCAGGGAGTAGAGTCAAATTCATTTTCAAGTGACAGTGCATCCATTTCAAGCAATCTAAACAAAATGATTGAGAACTTGAATGTAATTTTCGAGTCATGTCAAGATGACATAAAGAAGCTTCCCATTAGTATAACGTTGGAAGAATTTCAGCAGCATAAAAACTACCAAAATGCTGGTAAATACTATTTAAGTATGATGAAAAGGACTGGTATTGTGAGAAAAGGAATATTCGAGAATCTGGAATTCGTAGAGAAAATAATAGTTCGTAATACTACAGCATTGTCAATAGCTGTTAAAGAGCATCTTCAAGACACAACATTTGTAGATGCTTCGAAAAAAGTTGCGCTTTTACGAAGTATGGGTTACCTAAATTACGTGATTGAACAGTTAAGCTTGGCATGGCTTTCTATCCTTAAGTTGGAAAAAACACCAAAGCAAGTATTAAAAAGTATGGCTCAAGTTGATTCTGCATTGAGACAATTAAGTGTTGTCAATGTGTATCTAACAGTGTTACAAGAATTTGCTTTTGATGGGCACGACTATTTATTGCAATTTATGACCAAGCCTGTTGAGTCTAACGAACTGGCCCAATGGGAACAAGAAAAAGTCAAACAGAAAAGAAGTCATGCAGTTGTGAATGTTGAGAAGAGTTTACAGCTACCTATTTGTAGTACTGCAGGCGAGGAATCCAGGAGGAAAGCTATTGAGGAGATGTTCATTATTTACCCAGAAGCTTATGTTGACCCAAGAGTTATTGAAACCAACATAAAAATGGAATTTTGGTCTTTGAAATGGTCATGTGTGCTGCTCACACCATCGCTGTTTATTCAGCATTCACAAAGAATAGATAACGTTTCAATATGTTCTTTAACAAAGCTAAATTGTTTATTAGTTTTAACAGAAGTTTTAAGTGAATTGAACAAACAAATTATACTTTTTGAGTCATTAGCTCATTCGATTCAAATGATTGAAAGAGAACGCAAGAAAATTACATTACCAATGGCACAAATTGATTCACTAGAAGATTTTGTAACATACACAGCCGAGCCTTTGATGTGTAACACATCTCCAGGAAACTTGCAGAGAGCTCAAAAGGTACTGACTGATTTGACCAAGATTTGTGAAACTGTTAGTTTATTACGAGATGGTAAAGATTTTGATGATTTACAGCACATTGTTCAACATGCCGAAGAGTACTTTAGAGATGATTTGATAAAAGACTGGTGTACAGCTTTCAACAAGCAGATTGATTGCTCCATATTCATGAAGGTGTTTGATACCAGTTTGATATCTGGTAACTCTGTGGAATGTATTAAAGATGTTGTGTGTTTATTCCATGTTGTTATGCCTGAGCTAAAAGAAAAAGAGACAAACGTGAGAGTTTACATACTGCCTGATATTTATATAAAAGAGAAGAATGTTGGAGAACTCCTGTTTAGTGATATAACAACACATTTATTTATACTAATACACCCATCATCTGGTGCTACCATTATAGTTAACAAAAGGGCTTTGTTAGGAATCACCAAAGGGATTCCGGAAATTTTTATCTTTCAATCCGAAGATTTTCCAGACAGTATAAGTCAAATTGTTAAACAAATACAATCTGTTGGGAGAACTCACAAATGTTACTTTGATCGGAAGATGTCCATTGTTCAATGTCCACAAGCTTTACCACAAGATATGATGTTATTTTTTTCGTCATTTATCGTACAAAGCTATATCCAGCGTGATTTAAGTTCGGATCACATCAAGTTTGAAGAGACTGATCTAAGAGTTCTAATGCAGCAAACCAACGAATTTATCGATACTTTAAGTAACAATAAACCTTCTGCAGCTATTTCTATCCCTGACATTTTTCAATTAATCAATGATGTGATTTTGACTTACAGTGAGTTAAAAAGCAGTGGTTTTAAGTTCAAAGACATGGCTAAATACATGGAGCAGTTTCAAGATTTCGGAATCTCAAAGATTTGTGATGATGTTCAGAACCAGTATAACGATGCATACTCCAAGTGTGAGCCAAGAACTATCTCCGACAAGGCATTCATGTATACATTTTTGAAATCAAATAAGGATAGGATATCCTGGATGAGAATCCCTTATGAATTGGAACGCCAGGTGCAAGATAGTATCACTAATCAATATAACGTATTGTTCACATTGATAGAAGAAATACAGGAAACAATCAATAAATTCTATGTCTATTCAAGATATGTCAATCCTGACAGTGTGAATTCGTTCTGCAACGCATCATGTGACATACTAAAGCGTGGTTTTGAAAACGTGGTCTGTAATATTGATATAAAGAAAGATATAACAGTTGGAGAAGGCATACTTTTATCACTTACGCAGCTGGGCAATAACTTGAATAAACTATTGAGCAACAATTTTTCAAAAAATGAGTTTGATGAGATAAATTTTAATATCTCTGCCATCAAAACTGTTATAAACTATGACAGCATAAGTGATGAAAAGGAAATGATGCAGCCAAAGCAACACATTGTACCAGACCATGAGCATAAGAATTGGACTTTCGAAATTGATGCAATTCAAGCTGACCTTGAAATCCTTCATGTTTCTGGTGTAGAATATAACTTATATGGATTATTACAAGATATTGGAAAGATGATAACTGATTTAAATTATATGCGACTGTTGTTAAATCCAGATAAGCAAGCTCTGCTATCTCTGAAGCAGAAGTACATCATACTTGCAGAAGAGGTTGAAAATAGCCGCCGTGAGATAAACTTAGAACGTGAAACTGATCCACTCGGTCTTAAAGGCATAAGAACATTTTATTCACCTAGTACAATTACAGATCCCGAGTCAAATATTACGGAAAAAGGTGGTGGTTGGACAGAAGGACAAGTGGATACCGTTCTTGATCGATTTTACTCTTTGAACACAAATCTGTCTTGTGAATCTCGAAAAATGTCTGAAAAGATATTTAGATTACTGGTTAACACTTCCAAGAAAAGAAAAAGTATGAAAATTATTAAAGAATGTATAGTACTTATGTCTGATGAGAACCAAAGAAAAGATAACCAAATAAAAGTTTTAGAATGTGCTAGAAAGTTGGAAGACTTATGTACTACGCCACAGTGTCTGCTGCATCTGAGTAACTTGACGATTTCCCTTAAAGAATCTACTAATGTAACTGATCATAAAGATAAATTATATCTCCTAGCAGCTCATCTGTCAGAGGAACATTTAGCCGCCTTGAAAGAAGTACCATTGAATGGCTTAAACTATTTGTATGACTTAGTGTCTATATCTGATGGTAATGGCAAAATTACCATCGGTAGCTATAATGGATACTTGAGAGAACTGGTAAAGTTTCACTTAGTGATTTCTAGATTTTTACAACAACCACCAAATTTTGATTTTGTAATAAATGAAGATTTTCTTTTACCAGAAGACTTTCTATTTGGAATTTTTCATGATGACACCATTTCAGGGAATGAAAAAAACAAAGAAAATATCAGATTTCTTATCCCAATTGATAGTCAAGTGATATTTATAGAGGAATCTATTGATAGATTGTTGAAAGAGGTACAAGATAGAATGTCCATCATAAGCAGCATTAAGTTAAAACATCACGATGATTCATCTTTAGCATATGTTTTTTGTGCAAATATTAACATGATTTACATAATGAAGATGTTTTGGATGATAATTTTTGAAAATTCTGGTCGTTTTAACCAACTCACATTTGAGCAACAATTAAAACTTCTGGAAGAAAGTCAGAAAAAGGCTTACTATTTCAAAAAAGCTAATTTGGTAAGGAAAAGAAAAGAAATTCAGAATGATCTTCAGCAGTTGAAACAAGACTTCGAGGAGAAAGAAATATGTCACAAAAGAATCATTAACATGTTGGGCTCTAGGATATTTGATGTTGCAAGAGAGAAAGAAAAGTGGTATGTAGAATCAAATAATTTTATCAACGATAAATCGGCTCTGGAAGTTCGTATTGATGAACTCAATATCTTCCTGGAAGAAAATGATAGTGAACAGCAACAAATTTTTAAAAGTCACATCGAGTTGTCAATAAAAGAAATCGAATTACATACTTTGTCAATTGGAGAATCCCTTTCTAAAATTATAAGAATAATTGGAGAGGCAGTTCAAAGAGATTTTGACAGGGAAATGGATCAATTATCAAAATGGCTTGAGCTGTATTCAGAATTGTCATTGCTAGAGAATATTGGACAAGAAAACCTTTCGCAGGCAGTAAAAGAGATGTATCTTTCCTTTAATGAGTTGAACTTGAGTTGTTCAGATATGTGTGAGGTGCTTGGCATTAAGTTTGGGGAAAATTCTTATTTCAGCAAAATGTTAAAGAAAATATTGTGTTTTAGTACATGCGCCGTATCAAGCACTATACGATGTGCTTTTAATCTGAACACCAAAAATTTGGCGAGTAATGCAGAAATGGTTTTGGTAAAGAATTATCGCGATATCTGTGAAAATATGATCATTCTTGTACAAGGAGTCATGCAAAAAGAAAAAAGTTCAGTAAACGAAGAGGAGGTCAAAACGCTGCTTAGTATCAGAAACCAATGTGTTGATTTGTCCTTGCAGGTCCCTCTAAACAGTAACTGTTTGAGAGTAAATTCATCTTATATTGTTAAGTTTTATTCAAGGTTTTTGCTATTCTGTGCCTTAAAGTTTGACATAACCGTAGATTTGAAACTTTGGTTGTCAATTCTGAAAGATGCTGGGTTAACTGGATTCCCAGCAAGTCACAGCCAACTAAAGGTTCTAGAAGGAAGAATTCTGAATGAGTTAACATGCATCAGCTCTAATCTGGAAACAATTTCGATATATGCTTTAGCAGAAGAAACAAGTACTATTTGGAATGTCTTGAATATTATTTCAAAAAATGTGGAAGTTAGCTTGGAAAATGACATGAAAGTTAGATCCTCTATTATGATTATGGATATGATTAATATTTCAAATGTACTTGAAAAAATCAGAATGGAACTTCTCTTAATAATAACTAAGCTCTCGGAGAAATGCATCAGTGCAGAAGAAGTAGTTGCGTTTGACCAATTGCTAACACTCTTGGAAAAGATCTGCTCTTTATCAGTTGAGGTAGATAGAAATTGGTCAGGAAACCCATCTCAACTATTGATAGAAATGTTATGCAGTTTTGCATCGGTGAAACAAACTGAATATTATGGTACACTGGAGTTTGCAGAAGTCTTTAATGTTTTTTTACAGGCAATAAGTAAAAGGAGAGGGAACCTTAGCAGCCGTCTAAGTTGCATACTTTCACACTCATATGATTTATCGTATTTTATGTCCCGTTTGGTTCTTAACCATGCTATGTTTAAACTCCTGTCTACAATCACAAAGTCTCCTAATAGAGAAATGCTTGTGTCTGATATATATGCAAAAGATCCTGTTTATCTACAAAATATCACTTGCTGCTCTTTATTCAGAGAATATTGCTACCATGGTGCCAATGATTTTATTAAACTAACATTATCTCAATTCAAAAACAAGTCATTTTTTCATTCAGCTACATTACGATTTGAAGCTTTCGTTCTTGACTCAGTCAAACAAGTTGAGATTGCTTCTTCTTATGTGAATGAAATTAACGATATCTTGTGCAGTCGGTTTTCTGATATAAGTTTAAGTCTAAAGTTAAATGTTTTTAATACCAACGAATTCTACTGGAAACGCTTTAGTGGTATGTTGTATTCTTTTACAAATCAACTTGAGGTCTTCCAGAAATATATCGACTCCAAACAAAGTTTACTAGATGATTTTAATAGCCAGTTTGTGGTATGGGATGGTGTAACACATTCTTTGTATACCATGCGACACCAGCTACAATCCAAGATGTATCAGAACGTATGCAGTAAATTAGAAGAAGCTAAACTTGATGTGCAACGGAAAAATGAACTAGCTTTGGTTAACTATGAGGAAGAAAAGAGAACTTATGAAGAAAAGATCAACAAGTTACCAACCTTAATCCGTGAAGGATTGCAGATTATAGTACTACTATACTTGAAACAAAAAGAAAATCAGTTCAAAGTAAACGATAAATCCAAATTTGAACGTTTGATATCTGAGTATCTGAACCAAGTTGATTACTTTTGTGGTGTTAGCCTTGTCGATGATGAAATTTTAGATCGTGAAATATTTGTTAACAACAAATTTTTTAAGGTACTAGTAAAAGCATTGTATATTCATATATTTCAAAGAGGAGAAGATATCACCGAAATTCGCAAATGTTTAGAGGATAATAAGAGGAAAGTCTTTATTACATTAACAAACGGTAATCAGACCAAGTCAAATGCAGTGAATAAAGATTTTTCTAAACGCCGATCTTATTTCAAAATAAAGTTAGATTATAATTTTATTCAAAACGATTCAAACACAAAAACATTCAAATTAATTGTTGGAGAAAAGGAAAATTTCAATTCTGATTGGTGTGGAGCACCGTATTTTGAAGCCGAAGTACCATATTTATCCACTTGTTCACTAGCTTCAGTAAACCGGAGAGGTACATCAGTAACATATGAAAGCTGCTTTGTAGAGGAAGTGGTCATCAATTCCGAGAAAATTGAAAAACTGCTCGAGAACAATAAGATTTTAGAAGAGGACAGCCAGAAACGTTGTGTATATGATTTGTTTGGTAATTTTGATGAGACTCTAAATGCGATTAAGAAGTTAAGAAATCTAAACATACCAGCAGAACCAAATGTTGTAAATGAACCTGTTTGGAAACCTGAACCATTTAATGATTTTTCTGTGATATCAAAAACAATAAAATTGCATGTTTTGATAACTAAAGATATTTTGTCTAACTATACTGATATCCAACGCATGTGTTGCGATGCAACTTCTATAATATCAGAAATGAGAAAGACTTTCGGTGACTTCGTATCTAATCAAACCGACAGAAACACTATTAGGAAAACTTTGATTTGTTATGGGAAGGATCTTCTAAACTTAAAGGAAAAATGCTATAGGCAAATGAAAAAGTTAGGGACTCATCAAGAACTGTTTGGGGAAGCATACAAAGAATTATTTTTGAAAGATAACCAGCTTGTGAAAGACATTGATGACTTACACTGCAATGATGGAAATGGAGTGATCCATTTTTTTAAAAAAACTTTTTGTTCTATGGATACTCTAAAACCCTTTAATACGATATATACAGCAGGTCAAAGGACATCAGCTGACTCTATCGATAACATTTTGAAACTCACTGCCCATGGATTTTGTTATCTAGATGGTAAGGTAAAAGGCATACTTACATATTTTGTTGCTATGATGGAATGCAATTTTCTCTTCGATGAGGCAGAAGATTACTCTGAAGTTCTTAATTTAATTGATAGTGTTATAAGGGATTCATTTGATAAGACTATTAAAGAACTGTTTGGGAGGTCCCGTGAAAAATTGAAAGATAAAAGGAAAGCTGTATTAGCCCATATATATCACAAGAAGAAGGTCACAGAAAGCAAGCTGATAATACGAGAGACCATTCACGTCAGCACATCCAAATTAAAATCTAGAAAATTCATAATGCTTAATATTCCTAATTTAGAAATGATAGATGAACATACAAACATTGATTACGAGGTTGATTTCGGTAGGATAATTAAAGGTATCAGCTCCCAAAACAGTATGGTTCATTTGTTACTCTGCAATCAGACAAATCAAGACCATCAGTATTCTTTTACTGTTAATAGAGCTTGTGTCCATCCATTTTCAGAAGGCATTGTTAAAAAGCATCAAGAGATACGATTGCGGTTTATTGCTGACACCAACTCCATGCAAGCAGGAAAAGTGACAGAAATAGGATCTCTATCTTTGGTTAACACTAACAGCGAACCAGTACAGAAAATTATTCCATTAAAGATATTACAAGAGTTAGACGAGTTAGAAATGCAAAGAGTCTTTCCAAGGTATATGGAAATCAGAGGCGATGAAGTAGAAATAAATATTGGAATTGTGTCTCCAGACAGAGAAATTAAACACACTTTCTTGTTGAAAAATACATACAATTTTCCATTAAGAATGAAATTTCAAAGTCACTCATCAATGTCCTTTCGTCACGAAGAATTGGTTTTGAAGGCTGGAGAAACAGCAGAACAATCCATAGTCTTTTTTCCACAAAGATACTATAAAGAAAATCATGATGGAACTGTCTTTTTTTCAGCAACAGTTTTTAAAAAGATTGTGTTAATTTATGAAACTCAAAAGCCTGATTTGGAGGTTAGGAATGATGGGAAAATAATGATTGCGTCAAATAAGATAAGGGAGTATTTTTTAGTTCCTGGAAGTGAGGAAATATCAAACAGCTTTACAATCAGAAATAAGAATAAGCTACCGCTATTTGTTAAGGTGCGTCAGACTGAAAGTGGATGTATGTCATCATTGACCAAAGCTGGTCAGCCGTTACTTCCTATGCAGGACATTGCGCTAAAATTCAAAATTCATCCACAGCATGAAGGCGAGGAGATCTGTAGTGTGACAGTTGAAGTATTTGAAATTGATGGTTTTGTTGTGAAGAGATTTACCTGTTACTTCTGTGTTCACTCTATTTGGCCAAAGATGGTGGTCAAACCTCGTGAGATATCGTTCTCAAAAGATGAAGTTGGTATATCTGTTTATAAAAAAATACAGATTAAGGCACGAAAAGGAAGAGTCTTAATTTCGAAAGTCGTTGGTGAAAACTTCGATATTGAAGGCCCTTTTCCAGTTGTTATTCGCGAGCACCAACAAAGTGAACTTCAGATAAAAGTGAAACTGCCATGTGATGCTGTATTTGATTTGGAGCTACTCATTCATTCTAACTGCGAGATTAATGAAACAAAACATATAATTCAATGCAAGTATGATATACACATGCTAGATTGTGTGCCTAATGTTCTAGATTTTGGCAATGTTCTTGAAGAAAAGCAGTTAAGTTTTAGCGTGAATAATATTGGAACATTATCAGGAAGATGGACGATTAATAAATGGATGGATTTCAATTTGTTAGAACTGACCGGAAGCTCATATACCTTACAACTCGCTCCAAAAGAAAAGCTTTTTGAAACTCTGGCGATAAAGCCAAGAAATGACAAAAATCATGCTAGACCAAAGTCCTTTGCTGGATACTTACGTCTAAGCAAAGATAATTGTAATAATTTATGGCTTCCTATACTAGGATGCTTCAAAGACAAAGAATCGAATGAACTAGATGATCAGAAGATTTTAATGTCCTGCTTAAATGGCAAAGCTGATAGCATAACGAAGACACTAGTATCTTTGGTTTCACTAGTTGAAAATAGCAAAACAAAACTTCAAGCAATGATTGCTACTCCATTGGTTTATATTGCACTTTCACATGGATTTTTTAAAATTCTGGAGAGTCTATATAATGGTCAACAGAACGAATTGGATTATGTCATTTCCACAATTACAGAGAAATATTGCATCAAAATTCCAACAGAGTTTACACAATCAAAACTAGATGACATTTCTAATACAGTGATGGAGTTATGCGACAACATTCCTAGGAGTGGATTTTCAATGATGCTGCGTTTATTACTTGATTTGAAAAATGCAAAAAAAAATGGTGTCAATTGCATGCTTCTGAAACTCTGTCAACATTTCGCTATGCAAAATGGAATGACTGGTGTTGCTAGTACAGTTAATTCAATAGCCAATGTTATTAACGATAAAGAAGATAATTACAAGACAGAGCAAGTGCTGCAAGTAGAACGCCTTGCTGAATTACTCAAATCCAACTGTTTCCAATCTAATAATACCTGTCAAACTATTTCTTACATTTTGTATGAAGTTTTAGTGGAAAAAGAACGCTACAAATGGTCCAGAGCTAAATATTCTGAAAAATTTAAACAATCCTGGAAGAAAATATTAGGCGAAGATAAATTTACAATGGTTGGTGCTTTGGAGATCTATCTTGACAGCAAAATGACAGATTCTACTGACATTATGAATGCTGTTGAAACATTTATTACAAAGCTAAATGGTGGGAAAATGAACTTAACAATTCAATCCTTAGATGTTTCAGTCGCAGCAGTTTACAATGTAGGTGTTGATCACGTTTCAAGCATAAAAGACCTGCTGGAAGAACAGATAAATATATCCAAGGATCCAATATCACATG
The DNA here is from genome assembly GCA_032352715.1 of Bougainvillia muscus. Lineage (NCBI taxonomy): Eukaryota > Metazoa > Cnidaria > Hydrozoa > Anthoathecata > Bougainvilliidae > Bougainvillia > Bougainvillia muscus. The sequence continues at coordinate 9,522 of JAUCNQ010000017.1, read as the reverse complement.
AAAACGCTGGAACGTTAGCCTATGAAGTAATGAAATTGTGCGTACCAGACCTTGCTAATCCAAAGTTTTCTTCATTGATTAAGTTGATAAATAAATCAGAATTTTCATTGAAGGAGTTTATGGAGATATCCTTCATGGTTTCTCCAGCTCAGAACTTCCTTAAACATTTTGAATCAATGGTTATGGCACTGTTGGATTTAACCAAAAACTTCCACGAACAGCTGTCATTAACAACGGTGCTTATTGAAGCAAGATCACTAGTTACAATCAACAGCTATGATTTTGATGATATTGTTGCTCTTGCTGTTACTGTAGCAAAGTACCTGCCCCACACAAAACTGTTGGAATCTGTTTCTCTGGTTGGAGCTGTTGAAATGGCAGATGAGATGTTAAATTTGAAAAAGCATTCACTTGTGGAAGTTACTCGTATTATGCAGCGATTATATGTATGGGGGGAAACATTCTTGGCTAACTTAGATTCTAAAGATCTTGAATTGTTTCAAATGGTAGAAGAGCTGGTCCTTGGAACATCAAATGGACAATTATTAACACAGTTTCAAGATTTCTCAGAGATCTTAAAAACAACGTTTCATGCAGACTTATCAGTAACGTATAAAGGTTATCTCAACAGCATTCATATAATTTGCAATTTTCTTATATGCGATGCTTGCTATAACAATACTTTGAGTATTCTTTCTGAAATACTGGATTATATGAGCTTTCAGACTATTGATGGTACTTTGAAGTGCACAGAGCAGATCATTAAGCATATGTCAAATTCTGCATCAGATCTTTGTTTGGTAGAGTTATTAAAACTTCTTGTCACATTTGAAAATATTGGTGATACAAATCTAGATAAATTGAGTGTTGAGAATATTGAGAGCATATATGAATATTTTGCGGAAGAAGATATTATCAAAATTAGGCAATACTGGAGAAATTCTTTAAATGCTACTGGGTCTAAAACTGCCATTGAAATGAAGTTACTTTTTAAAAAATGCTGCTCGAACTCGAACATCGATACAGTCTTTAATGTGATGATAGTTGTTGAAAGATATATGAAGAGATACCAAGAATGTTCGTGCATGGACAACATGGTCTTAGTTGCGGAATGCCTGCAGAAATGTACTGTTACCTTCCAGGATAATGATTCAGTCAAGACAACAAACACTGTCTATGATATAATATGTGACGTATCTAAAATGCAAGAATTCAGTACTAATGCTGCTTGTAATATGATTATGAAGTATTCATCAAAGTTGGATTTAATAAGTTTTGCTACTGTGTTGGAATCTGTCATGACATATAAAGAAAGTATTGTAACTACATTAGATCCAGCAAATACAGAGTTGTTTAAGTCTGTGTCATCTGTTGTGGCTCTTGTGTCATCCCCACCACCATCAGTAATAAAGATAACTGAATTTGCTGCTATTTGTTACAAATTTTGTGTGGACATTGTAGTTGATGAAAAAGACGATATATTTGCTTTATTAGATCTGTTAATGGGTCTGGTCTTATGCAAGATGGGTTTGAGCTGTGAAGAAATGTTTTCCACAGCAAAAGGAATTACACATCTTAGAAGAGTTACAGATTCAGGAAGACCAGCTGATGTCGCAGATTTACTTGCTGCTGGTGATCTTATGTCTGCTGCATTTGATCATACTTATAGCAATTGCTGTGCTACCACCAAACTGCTTGTTGATGTACATGCCATCATTGTTGATGATAATACTGATTTAGACAGTAAACTGATAAAGGTTTCTACAAAAGAAGACTTAAATGAAGATTTCTTGCGTTACATGCAGTTAGTTTTTCTTCTCCGAATAGCACCTCTCAGAAAAACACCACTGGACATTTTGGCTGCTGATGTTCTAAGGATCCTTGGTCAGAATGATGGTGCTGTTAGAGATTGCCCTGACTTGGCACCAAATGTCTTAAATGCTGAATCTGCTGACAACCTAGCACTTGTTCAGTTCCTACAGGATATGGTGCAATTGTGCAAGTTAACAACAGAAACTAAATTGCTATATATGTTTTTCATGAATAAAGAACTTACCTCACTTGTTCATACGGTTTTCGAATTTACTAAATATTATTTCACTACTAAGTCTGAAAAGAAAGTATTAGATATTTGTAGGCATGTTATAAATTTGTTCCGGTTGTTAACTGGTAAAAAGACTCAATCTTTTGAATGGGCAATGTATGCTATTGGAAATATATTAGATAACACTAATCCGTTTATAAAGATCCTTTCTGCATGTATCATCCAAACGAATGTTTTACGTTTAACCTTTGATATGAGGGAAAGCAATGCACAACCATGTAAAGTTATCTTTGAGAATGCTTCCTTGCAACAGATGAGCAACGAGAGTAGTAGTAACAATGGGAATCTGAATGTACAAGAAAGTAATAACATGCAAAATGAAGAGAAGATCTGTACTAACCATAAAGAAGAACAAAGCATATCTACTACAGATGAAAATACCATAACAGAAGAAATGCAGTTAAGGAGCTATATAAATCAAAATAATCAAATTGAAAACCAGACACCTTTGGCTGATTCGCATGCACTGAACTTGAAGAATGAGCAAGAAAATGTTCTTAAAAAAGTTTCCAATATAACAGCTTCTGTTTCCAAATCTGTTTCAGCTGCTGATAAATTATGGAATGATGCTTTGTCTGACGTGGATGTGAAAGTATGTGTGAAGTATATCATACGAATGATATATGATATTTATGTTCAAAATGTCAACATGGAAATTTTACTGGACCAAATGTTTCACAGTGACATTAGTCACCATTTGATACTTAAACTCCCCACTGATACTGTTGAGAATGTGTTACAAGTTTGCTACAAGCTTCACCAAACTCTGTTGATTTTGGATTATCATTTGAGTCAATGTGAAATTAAAGGTGGACTACAGAAAAAGATTCATAAGTTCCGAAGACTTGTTGTTAACAATACCCACTCCATAGTTAGTGTACTACCAGATAATTTACAGGTAGAAGTGTACAAACAGTTAGAGAAAAGTGGTATGAAGTTGAAGTCTCAAGTTGACGTGGAAGATTACAAGATTCCAGAAGCAAGCAGTAAGACAATTGATCATCATCTTCCAAAACCTTTTGAAAAGAGGCTCAGAAATACCAAACAATTGACTGATATAGGTGGTAATATAACACTTGCTAATTTCTCAGATCTTAGAAGTAATGCTGCAGCACCTACAGGATTGAAAAGTTATTGGTTGAGCAAAAATGAGCAATATGAAGCAAAGTACAATAGTAGCACTACCACTTTGCAAAGTTCATCGGTGAAGCTAAAGTTTAATGGAAGAAACCTTGAACCTGGAACTAGATACAAAGGTCCAGCTAAATCATCTATATCTTTACAAAATAATGGCAAAAATAAGAAAACAACGTTCGAAGTTAGCACTATGAAGATCGATAAAAACGATTTACAAAATGACGATGTAACAGTTATAAAAGTCGATCGGCTGACTAAAACACTAATGGTTGGTTTGGCAAATCAATCGAAAAGACAAACATTAACAAAACCGTTGACAGATTCTGTTGCAAAATATGAAGATCCCGAAGATTTACCTGATGTTGAAGCACAAGAATTACGTTATCCATTATTGGCAAGATTAACAAAAGGAATCCAATCAGAATGTTTCCACAGAATGAAGAGAATCGTTGATAATTATAATCAGGTAAGAACAGAAAATGTCACAAAGCAAACATTCAAGTTTTTGTTTTTGGTAGATAATTCAGGAAGCATGGATGGAGAAAAGATAATGCGCGCATTAAATATCCTTATTGTGTTTTTGGAAACCATGAAGCGTCTGGAGTATCAAACTGCTGTTGTCAGATTTGGTGGTGAAGAAACACAAACAGTATTGAAGCACTTCGATCAACCTATGGATACCAATCGTGGTCAGTATATCATTGAGTCATTTGATGCATCTGAAAAAACGCTAGCTGCACATGCTATGAAGTTTGTCGCAACAACAGAAGAGCTATATGGAAAAAGCAAAGCTGTAAATGAACATCGTTTTATTTTACTTATTACTGATGGTATTTGGGCTCAAAGGGATGGAGACGAATACAATCATCATCTACATAAGGCGGATGCCCGTTTAATGGTCTTCACAACCCATCCAAGAAAAGACAAAGATCTGAAAAAATATAATTTAAGTGTGGGTCAAGCAAGAGAAGTGTTAGACAACATTGCACCAAATGCATGGGTTGAATTAGATGCAGACGAAGACATTAATAAACAACTGGTAATTATAGCTGATAAAATTGATATCAATGTGCGTGATATTTTGGCTGGTTTGCCTAAAAGAAGTCCATACATATTTTCTCGTGTCAAGGTAAGAATGTTTTATAATTTATCTACTTCGTGAAAAATTGAGTTTTTCAATTGAATAACATAAAGTTAAGTTGTCTTATGTTTACCAACAGATGGATAACTGAGGGTTGTGCTATTGGATATAATGATTTTTCATTTCATGTATGCCCTGAATTTATTTGATCAAAATGTTTTTAAATAACAATGATTTGGATTTTACTGCTTTTTATACAAAACTTACATACCGTATTTACTCGAATGAGTGCCCTCCCTCGAATGAGCACTCCCTCGAATGAGCGCCTCCCTTTTGGAGAAAAATTATTTATTAGCGCCCCCCCCCCCCTCGAATGAGCGGCCCTCCTACTCCCGAAAAGGGGCGCTCATTGGAAAAAATATTAGAAATTACGTAATACAGCAAAAATTAGATTTAGTGAATATTGGTAAATACCAAAGAGGACGAAGACATTGGTGTTTAAACTTACGAAAAGTTATAAAATACTGATTTTCTTTTCTGTTGACAGTGTTTCTCTGTTCTGTTGTTAAATTATTTTGACATACTGTTTAACAGTTATTATGAGCGCCCCCCTCGAATGAACGCCACCCTCGAATGAGCGCCCCCTGTAGAGCTCCGAGTTTTAAATGAGTGCCCCGGGCGCTCACTTGAGTAAATACAGTAAGGAGAAATTCATTTTTTTAAAGCAGTCCGAGAGCACGAAGGCAAGAGTTAAATGATACACACCGGAAGGCGCATTTTTATTCATTACGTCCAAACTATGTCTATACAGAGTTAAGACATGTCCACAGTTTTCACTATGTAAAATTGTAACATTTGCACCTTAGAAGAATCGTATTTGACTCTCCTGAGGTGAAAATGCTACGATTTTACAAACGATAATCATTGACAGCCCTTTCATTATATTTAATTTAGGCTCAAGTTATCCCACAGACTGTGGATTGTATTAAAGGGTTGAAGTATACGCATACAGGAAATTTTGACTGGAGTAGCAAGATTTATGTTAGTAACTTGAATAAAGCAGTTGAAGATTCATGTAAGGACAGTCATATGATTGACAAATTCCAAGAGGATATGACCTTGAATAATTATGTTGAACTTTCTTTCTCTACTGTCTCAACCAAGTCCGATTTAAATGTTACAAAAAGATCGACAATCATTGAAAGAGAAGAAGAAAAAATGCGTGATTATATTAATGAACTAGATAGTGTCATAGATAACAGTATATTTCCCAATAATCGTCCTACGAAGCTCATGCAAGATTACCATGGACCTACATTCTCGTTGAAGGGATTTATCAAATTTCTTTGTTCTGATGGCCAATATAAAAGGATTTATGAAAATATGATTGGGAGCCCTCGAAAAGATTATTTGGTTTCAGTTATTCTGGATGTATCAGCATCGATGACAGGAATGGCCGCAGTAGGCTCAATCAAAGGATTTATTGCACTTGCAGGTAATATTCATTTTTAATATTTTTTTTAACTTTATAGTGGTGTCAGGGTAAGCTCCATTAGAACCAAATACGTATAAGCTCATATAAGGCAAGTTATAAAACTGGTAACACTCTAGATCTGGCTAGACCGACCTAGATCCCATTGCCCCATTATGTTGGCTAGCAACTTAATACATCAACCTAGATCAAGCTAGAACATTCTAAACAAATGGTTAACCGAAAAGGTAATTCCTTTTTGTTGAACAGAGGTTTTATCTGTGGCGTTCGTACATTCAATAGTATACAGGATAATAAGTCTAGTCTTTGGATTTGTAATTAGCGAAATATAAATATTTTGCACATGTGTGCACCACTGGCTAAGTGATGGTTCCTGTGTTTTGGGAAAACGAGGCAAACTATTTTTTGTTGACGGGGAGCACATGTGTGTATCTAGATTCATCTAGCAAGGTCTAGCTTGGTCTATGGTGATCTAGCTTCGTATAGGGTGTTACCAGTTTTATAACAGCATTTATTTTTGCAAGATTTTCAAAACTGTCTAGGTTAAGGATTTTGGATCATATCTATAGAAGTTACAGACGATTTAATGAAATCTGGGGCTAAAAAAACACGCTTATTCAATTAAATAATGCATTACTGTCTCACCTATAAACATGTGTTCAGTTTTTCATAAAAATATCCAAAACTATCCATTTTTTCCCGGTAAAAGTATATATTTTCTGAAGCGTATTAAAATTCTCTGTACAACAGAATTATTTATCTTTAAAAAGCATATTTTCATGTCTTTGCCTTGCTTGAAGGTTTAATTTACTGCAGTTACTTAATTTAAGAAAAAATCGAGGAAACCTAATTTTCTGAATAGATCATTGGTGGGAATAAACGTATTGCTGTCAAATTTAAGGGTTGACTTGTCCACTTAGAGTGCGGGGCTGCCGTAGCCGAAAAAAATGGAAAAAAAGTTATTCGAATATCATCGTTTTTAGACTTTTTTATAAATCAAAGAATGCTTACACAATGTTATCTTATTAAATAAAATCTAATAAAATGGAGCTATTAAATAGAATTATATCCTTATATTAGCGAAAATATTTATAAATTAATATATTTGATTTCAAAAACTTATTCTACCGTAAAAATTACTCCAATAACTTTGAAAAGCCATTTATTCATTTTTTCATGATTATAGGTTAGACAGTTAGCTTAACCAGGGTGGCCACTACTTTTCAATATATGAATTCCAGAACATTTCAAGGACAATTTTGCATTTTTCTAGGACATTGGCGGTATCACATAGCTGGAAATAATAAAGTTGCATGTGATTGATCCTCCAATAAACGCCCTCCCTGTTTTTAACGCCTCCCTCTATATATAGAAGCATTAGCTATTACAATTTATGAAAATCCTTTCAGTTTATGTTTAAGTTTGAGTGATGTAAACATTTTCTTTTTGGAAGTTCCTTATCGAGTATTTCTGCAGAAAAAAGACATTTTTAAAATCTCTGCTTTGTTAAAAAGTTTATAAACTCCCCCCCACCTTAAAATCTTCGAAATTAATAAACGCCCCAGGCGTTTATTAGAGGAGGATTTACCATAATAGAAAATGATAAAATTGCCTAAAGATAACTCCCCTCCTACGCCTTATCATCCACTATTCTAACTCCTATTCTATAATAAATTTTCAAGCAAGCTAGGGGTAAAAATTAAAGTTTTTTTCAAAATACTATACTATATCCTAGCTTTCACAGGGTTCTCACAGAATTTCTAACACAAAATTCCCTGACTTTTTCTAACAATAATATATTTTAGTCTGACCATTTTAGCCTTCGGCTTCGAGCGAATCCGTCTATCGTTAGCATATATATGTCATGTTGATAGATTGATAAATTGATTGATTGATTGATTGATTGATTGATTGATTGATTGATTGATTGATTGATTGATTGATTGATATCAAGTAGGATATTTAAAAGAGGTAAAAAGTGCAAAAAGTGCTTTAGAAAGAAATGATCCCTTAATTCATATAAATTTTCATTGTCCGTCACTGACTTTTTATGAAAGTCTATAATAAGCATATTGTTCATGAATATAGACGTTTGTGCCTGCACTTGTTGAAACTTCATTGTCTAAATATGCTCAAAATATACTCAAGCGGATGTAAAAGGAATATTTAATATATCGAAATCCCCGAAAATGTCGAAAAAGTGTGTTTCACTTAACCCTATTAAGCCTGGGGGGGGGAGTGCCCGCGGTGCTCACTGGGGGGGGGGAGTGCCCGCGGTGCTCACTGTAACTTTGGTAATAGTGAAGCATTTGATCTTTAACTTTGCCACATTCAACATATACCTATACTGCATCGTCTGAGAAAATTTCAGCCTTATATCATACATATTTCAGAAATTACTGGCTATTGTTTGAAACTACCTCACTTTTTACTGCACTACTCCCTCTAAAATTCCTTAACTTTGTAATTGCTGTAATTCATTCGCTATTTAAGATGTAGGCTTGAAACTTTGCACATGAACGTCTGTTAACCATACCTTCCTTTCGGTACCGGAATTTTTTCCATTTTCAGAGAATTTTCCAGAAAAACGGAACTTTGACCGGAATATTTTCCGGAATGGATTTCCCTCCCCGGAAATACGGTTTAACACATGCTAAAGTAGTTGAAAACATATAAAATCGATAACTCCATCTTACTACATGGCTTTTACAGTGTCTGGAAGAGTATAATAAGCTGAAAATTTTTACTTCAGGTTGTTCTTCAGGTGATGCTCAACATTCGTGCCAAGTTTTATGTTCTGAAGTTAATTGGTTCTAAAGTTATGGAGGGGGAGCCGAAAAAGCCCTCCCCCCAGGCTTTTAGAGTGTCAAAAAAACCATTTTTTATAGGGTTAAAATCAAGTATAATCCGATACAATTAAGTTTTTAAGGTTCTGTCTTCGGTACAACCTATAATATTAATGTCTCTTACGAAATTCAACGTTTATACCCACCTGCTTATTCGGAAATAACCTGAAATATAACCGGAAAATATGCAATTTACTGGAAATAGCAAAAAAATTGGAAAATAGCAAAAACATTTCCAAACAATCCGGAAATCTTTAAGTAATCCGAAATGTTTTGATAAAAACTATATCCAAACCAAGTTTGAAGTAAAACCAATTATCCTGTAAAATGATGACGCCATCAAAATATTAATGACGTCAGCAAGTTCATTTTAAGAGGAGGTTTATTTGTGCCAAGTTTTAAGATATTAGGACTCACCGTTCCGGAGTTATGGAGGCGGGATGGGGAGGGGGGGAGGAGGGACGATGTGCCACCCCCTTCCTAGTCCTGGACAGCCGCTCAAACCCCTGGGCCTAATAGGGTTTAAGCCTTGAAATTTGGCAAAAATGTTCATGTTCATGGCAAAAATGCTGATTCCGAAAATGTCGTCATTTACCGGATTACCCAAAATTTACCGTTTTCCAGAAAGACTACCGGAAAATTTACTGGAAAAAACTACCAGAAAATTTACCGGAGCACATTTTTTTCCCACTCATTCCATAATGGTGGCCAAATTTTGACGAGAAACTGACGACATTTTCAGATCAGCATTTTTGCCATGAACATGAACATTTTTGCCAAATTTCAAGGCTTAAACCCTATTAGGCCTAGGGGTCTGAGCGGATGTCCAGGACTAGGGGGGGTGGCACATCGTTCCCCCTCC